>CAKNYM010045769.1:0-26359 GCA_932195095.1 Andricus curvator | reverse complement strand
ATGAACTTTCGAGTTCGAACTGCTAATCTATAATAATAATAATAATACGGATCGGAAATTATTAAAATTTGCGTAATGCTAAGTAATTTTCGAGAATGTATCGTGAAGTAAATTTGATTAATTATTTCGAACCATTTTATAGATCTACAGTACCGTCCAGAATTGTCAGTCCACTAAAAAAAATCGTAGTAAAAGCATACGTCAGTTGAGCATTGCTTGAAGTATTTTAGATAAACAGGGTCCGAGATAGCATTTGAGAAAATCATACCTATTTTTCTTTTCTGACCGATTTTCGATCCTCAACTTCCACGTTCTGCATTCTTCAGGGAAGTAAATGGAAAAAATTGAAACTTCGTTAAATTAAAACTTAAAATCTCCTTTTTAAAATGTGACCAAGAAAATAATGGAATAGTAACTGGTTCTCAAATTTTCATAAAAAATGTGGAAGTGTGCCCAAGACGAAAATCGCTTCGTCGAGTGGCAGTTAAACTTCCATCTTTTGTTAACGCATGGGAAACAACAGACAAACGACTACGGTCACCGGTCGACCCACCGACTCTCGTCTTGGGCATGCTTCCACATTTTTTATCACAATTTGAGAACCAGTTCATATTCTATTATGTTCTTGGTCTCATTTCAAAAAGGGGATTTTAAACTTTAATTTAGAGAAGTTTCGATTTTTTCCATTTACTTCCCTGAAGCATACAGAACGTGGAAGTTGAGAATCGAACATGGGTCAGAAACGGCAAATAGCTCGATCTTTCTCACATGCTATTACGGTCCCTGTTTATATAAAATACTTCAACTTGTGTTCAGTCGAAGCGGAATTTAATAAGCTTGCTAACGGTTTTTCTTTAATCTTCCTTACTTAATGCATTGTTGAAATAACCACCAAAAAAGAGAAGAATTTTTTTACTACGATTTTTTTTAGTGAACTGACAATTCTGACCGGTATTGTACTTTCTGAACAAATTTTGACTCCGCTTAATTATACTTTTGAAGCAATTTAAGTCTCTTGAAATGGAAAAGTTTTAATTGCTTCCCTGGTAGAATGTTCTTTCCCAAGCTGTCCGATCGATTCTATTTCTTTCCGAAATCTTGTATCCGGTTCTTTCCGAAAATTTCTAATAGAAAATCAATATAAAATTATGAGCAAAAGTTCTGTTAATTCTATTTATAATCGATTTTCATGAAATCTGCACTAACTTTAATTTTTCGGTTCAAATTAGTGAACATTTTTTGTACAAACGGAAAACTTCGGATGCTAATCTCGGAAAGATTCTGAAAAAAATCACACACAAAACTTTTCGAAATTTTTACCAGGGTTTGAAGTCTTAAAATCTTTCACGTGTACAAAAATTGTATTGATCGTATCCCCTGTAGAAGAATTCTTCAAAAAGAGCTGGCTTAAAATAATTTTCATAAAAATAACATAATTTTGTCAATATGTCGCTTATAAATTCTTCATCTCGTAGCACCCAAATGTTCTCCAAGCCCTTGTAGGTGTATACCAAGAAGTCGCAGAACCCTCGTCCAGAAACCATCATCTGCCTCTGAACCTCCGAATAGTATGGATGATTCTTTTTCAGTTTTAGCTACCCATCATCTCCCTCCATTAAGTAGGACACAGTGGTAGGAGAGATTTTTTGGAATCTTGCTGTATAAGGGCATTTTACTTCTATAACAGTTGCTTCTGCCAGTAATCGATCTGGGCTTGCTGCCAGAAAATGATGGGACTTCATAATAACCAGACTATTACGTGCGCGCGGAAGCGCGCGCTAACTTTTTATCTTCATTTTTCTCCTTTACTCAATTTTTGAATCACTATTTGTTCGCTTAAATTTCTTGACCGATCAAATTCTTGCTGAAATTATATTCTGAAAGAATGTATTCAGTGAATCCATGTAACGCAGAATGTACTATTACTAATTATAATAGTAAATGTCGAGATATAATTTGAAGATTTCAAGTGCACGTTATGTAACTTAATATTTTGAAAAAACATAATTTTTTTACAATGACATTTGTGGGTACTTTCACGGCCATTTTTCTAAATGTAAGCATCAATATGCATCGCTAAATCATTAACAAATTAATACCTATAATTAAAAAAAATCCTATTCTGATCGGATTCTCAGTTCTCAATATAAAAATCATTGAACATGTATTTGCACTGGCGTGTCAGAATACATTGCTAAATAATTAGAACATATGTATATGTCATTTTGAAAATTGAATTCGAATCCTCATTTCACGGCCATTTTTGTAAATCTGTGAATCAAGAAACATTATAACCAATATTCAACTACATAACCTTGAAATAAATAATCCATGCTCCTTAATATAGAAAAATTATAATTCAATCTTTATGTAATTTAACCCTCTTTTTGGCAAATGGGTCCAGCCAGACCCCTATATATTTTATGCGGAAATGTATTAAATATGTATAATGCATTTTGAACATTTTAATTCGATTTTTTATTTTCTCTTGGTATTTTTCCATTCAAACTGCCTTTTATATTCTCTTGGCATCTTGCATACACATATCACTCACTTCTCATACCCTCACTTTCACTAATTCCCTTCCAACACTGCCCAGCCCCTCATTAAGCCTACTTTTCTTCCCCCCCCCTCGTCCCTTACCTTTCCATCATCTACTTTCCCTCTCCTCAACTCTCCTACATTCATTCCCCACGCATCCGATCCACGCACTTTCTCACCCCCTTCACTTCTCTTACTTCTCCCTCCTTTACATCACCACCACTAACATTCTTCACATCCCTCACTTCTCTTACTTTCTATCTCCTCACTTTCCTTACTTCTCCCTCTCTCACATCCCAGACTTACATTCGCTTCTCCTACTTCCCAATCCCTCACATCCCACACTTCCAATCCCATCACTTCCCCATCTTCTACTTCCCCCAATTCCACTCCCATACTTCTCCCCCTCTCCCTTTCTTTACTTCTCCCTCATCTCCTTTCTCTCTTCTCAATTCCTCTAGTTTAATTCACTTCTCTTACTTCTCCCTCCTCTACTTGCCAACCCCACACATTGTTCACATCCCTCACTTCTCCCACTTTCTACTCCCTCACATTCCTCACTTCTCCTTTCTCTACTTTCCCACTCCTCACATTCCACACTTCAAATCACATCACTTCCCTTATTTCTCCATCCTCTACTCCCCCTAAATCCACTCACATACTTCTCCTACTTCTTCTCCCTTCTCTTACTTCTCCCTCATTCACATAAATTCCATTTATAAGAATAACCCTTCGATGGCACACTTCCCGATGCGTAACATAGCTGGCATACTGGGGGATTTTTGACCCCAAGCGAAAAAGGCTTACCGCAAAGAGCCAATTCATTATTTTGAGTAGCTGAATTTTTTACACACTCTTGGATAGTTACTTCAAAGAATGCTGTGGATTATTTAGTTCAAAATTTCTTCTAAATATGAAAAAAAGATTGTAGAAGTTAAACAATAGAGAAAAATGACATTTTTTACGAGTTGGAGGGGGTATCTGGCTAAGGTGACAGGGCCGTGTAAGTACCATTTTCAAATGTTGAAGGGACTTAAATTAAGATTGAAAATGCCTTGAAGTCTTTTTGACCCCAGTGTGCCATCGAAGGGATAGTGCAGATCATAATAAAGCGTAAAAATGAAGGGGGAAAAAAACAGATTTTCTTCACCTGTGAAATTTGTTTTTCTACATTAAATTTTTTTTAGTTTCACCACAGTAGGTAATTAAATATATGCGAAAGCTGCTAAGAATAAGAAAAAACCAAACATATATACCTGCCTGCTATTTAATGCATTTCAATACACCTCCAAAAACGCAGTATTTCCATACATTTGTATGGAAATATACAGGGGTCTGGCCAGAACACATGTGTCAAACCGAAGGCTATCGGAACATGTGCCAAACGGAGGGTTAATATTGTAAAAACACTAATCAGCTAATAATTAGTTAATCATTTTCCAACATGAAAAGCAATAAATAATTATTCCCATTGAAACATTTAAATAATGTTTATTTTATATTTTTCAAAAAATTTATTTTTTTATAATAATTTATGTTAGCTAATATTAAAAAATTAAAATTAAATCTTTAAGTAATTTAATATTGTCAGGGTTGCCACAATCAACCTTTAAAAAATTTCCATGATATTCCATGATATTTTCCAGGATATGGGATCAAATTTCCATGATTTTTTTTTGAACATTTTAATTTATTTATTATTAGTAATATAATTAACAGTATTAATATTATTATAATTTAATAATAATAATATTAATGTTTATTAATTAAATAATAAGATTTTAGTAATAATATTATTAATAATATAATATATTTTTATTAATATATTTATTATTTATAAGGCCACCTTAAAGATAAATTAAAAAAGGAGGATTGAATAAAAAACAAAAATTAGAGCAGTCAAAAGTAATTTTAATATGTTTTGCTATTAATTAAAGTAAAAACAAAGCTTAGATACACTAGAATATTTACATATATACATGATAATATTATAATATTAATAAGCATTTACGAATAAACAAGAGCTATTACTTGAGCATAAACACTTACGAACTTTTTACAATATCAATTTCTAAATGAAGATCTGCGCTTTCTTTTTCCAAACAACGCCTTTTTGCTTCTAATTCTTTCAATTTCTCAGCTTTTCTTTTTTTATTCAAATACTCCTGCACTGAGTCAGCTCTTTCTTTTTTCTGTAATTCCAAATATTCATCGTATTTTCTACGCGCGTTCATAGCAGCCGTAATTACGCATTTATTGATCTCGAAATTTTTAACTCCTCCTACATTGAGTATTTCGTCATAAACGAGTCTCTGAGCGATCAACGATTGTGACGATTGATTGACTATCAAGCAATGCTTATTTACCGAAAATCCCCGCTCGATATCCGCGTTTCCATGAAACATAACGAAAATTTTTTGCAAAATTGTCAACAAATAAGACTGTTCACCCGACTGCCTGCTTTTAATTAAAGCGACCCAAAATGAATCTAAACGATCGATTTCCTTTTTATAACTTCTGCATTTATCTAAAACTATAGGATCGCTAACTAAGTATCGAAATTCTTTTTCGCTCTTGTCTGCTTGTAATGCGCTGATTCTTGCTTTATCAACAAAAAATTCTAAACAAGATTTAAGTCGAGAAAAACTAACATTCCTTGTTTTTCCAATTAACACTGGGTTACAAAAACTCAAAGATTTTAACAATTTACTTTTTATTGGCGACTTTTTCAGCAACTTAAGAACTAAATGTTTTAATATTTTCAAGCAATCCTTTTTAAATATTAAAACATCTTTTTCAGAAGCTTTTGATTTTTTAATAGCATCTCTTGTTCCGTAACCTAAATCGATATCTTTAACGCTTACAGTATTTTCGGCATTATGAACATCGATAGTAACAATCTGCGTATTTGACAAAACTTCTTTTTTCACAAATTTTTCCATAAGACTAGTGATGAGAAATTTTAGATCATCATAGAGAAAGGGCACCATTGGTCTCTCGGTTTGATACAATTTCAAAAACGGTTCCAACTCATTGCATATGCTAATAAAAAATTGTAGTTTAGCTTCTAGTAATGGATCCCTCAAGCAATCGTTCAGAAACATGAAATCAGGAATAGTACTATTCTTTTTCAATTGTACGTAATAATTGACAAATTCCTGCAAGTTTTTTAGAATGTTAACTGCTGTTTCTGCTGCTGGGCAATTATTTAACCAGCGTACTTCGCAGTACTTTAAAGGAAAATTTGCTGACTTGTTTAATGCAACATAGTCAGCTCGCCGAGCAGCAGACTTGCTAAATAGATAGTAAATTGATCTGAGAAATTGGACTAACTTCCAATCAGTTTCCTTCATCGATGTTTGAAAAGAATTATTGAGAGTGTGTAGTCATCCACAACCTTTTGAACTAATTACAGAAAAAATGAAAACATGTGTACATATAATTTGGAAAATTGAATTCAGATAATCATATCACATCATCAGAAACATTTTAAAAATGATGTAACTGGAATAGGGGTATTTTAAATATAAATAAACTTTTATTATACCAATTATATGCAATATTCAATTACATAACCTTAAAGTAAATAATCAATTTATGTTACTCAATGGAAAAAAATTTAAATTCAATATGTACAACATTTAATATTATGAAAAAAATTAATCAGTCAATTATCAATTAGTCAGTTTACAAAATAAAAAGCCTTAAATAATTATTTTCATTAACAAATTCCAATAATTTTCACTTTATATATTTTTTAATCTTGAAATTTCATTTCTGAAAATTTTAAATATTAATAACCTTTTATACTAATTTTCAGGAAAAAATAAAACTCATGAAAATTGTACATATAATTTTGAAAACTAAATTCAGATACTCATTTGACATCATAAATATTATAAAAAAATTATATCATTGTAATAAGGATAGGTTTAAAAAAATAAACTTTTATTATACTCTAATTATGTCCAATATTCAATCACATCACCTTAAAGTAAATAATTAATTTATGTTACTTGATAGAGAAACACTGAAATTAAATATTTATGTTATTTCATTTTATAACAAAGTTAATTATCCAATAATGAATTAATCCTTTCATAACACAAAAAGCCAAATTAAAAAAAATATATAATTGGAATAGAGGTATTTTAAACATTAACAACTTTTATTATACAAATTATTCTCAATATTCAATTACATAACCTTGAAGTAAATACTCAGTTTATGTTACCTAATCAAAAGAAATTAAAATTCAATCATCATGTAATTTAAAATATTTGGAAAAAATAATCAGCTAATAATTAATTAATCTGTTTATAACATAAAAAACATCGAACTATAATGTTCATTCAATGATTGGAATAATTTTTATTCTACATTAAAAAAAAATTCACTATCATTTCTGAAAATTAAACATATTAGTAAACTTCCATACTAATTTCAGAAAAAATAAAAACATATTCAAATATAATTTTGAAAATTGAATGCAGATACTCGTTTCACAACATCAGATTCATTTCAAAAATAATGTAATTAGTGGTATTTCAAATTTAAATAAACTTTTATTATGGAAATTATATTCAGTATTCAATTACATGACATGAAAGTAAATGATCAATTTATGTTTCTGAATTTAAAACAGTTCAAATTCAATCTTTATGTAATTCAATATTGTGGTAAAAATTAATCAGCTAATAATGAATTAAACAGTTAACAACATAAAAACCCTCAAGCAATTATTTTCATCAAACTAATCAAATTATTTTTACATTATATCTATATTTTTGTTAATTTCAACTTTCATTTCTGAATATTTTGATTTATTCATAAGCTTTTGAAAAAATTCCAGAAAATTAAAGTTCTAATAGAATCAATAATTAATCAATCATTTAAGAACAGAAAAAGCCTTACACAAATATTTTCATTTAAATATTAAATTAATTTTAAATTCATATTTTTAAAATTTTTAATTGCATCGCTTAAAATTTAAATTATTAATAACCTTTCATACAAATTTTATAAAAAATCAAAACATATGTACATATAATTTGAAAATTAAATTCAGACAATCATGTCAGACCATCGCAAACATTTTAAAAAATTATATAATTATAATGAAGGTATTCAAAAAAACTTTTATTACAAAAATTATATTCAATATTCAATTACATAACCTTGAAGTAAATAACCAATTTATGTTATCTAATTAAAATTAATTAAAATTCAATATTGTGAAAAACATTGATCAGCTAATAATTAATTAATCAGTTTATAACATGGAAAGTATCGAATAATTATTTTTATTTAAACATTCAAATAATTATTACTTCATATTGTTATGAAAATTTGAATTAATTTATTAATTATTGTTGTTCAAATGAATATAACCGTGAGGTGTACTTTAAAGTTTAAAGATTTGCCTACATATGAAAAGCATATGTACATATAATTTTGAAAATTGAATTCAGATACTCATTTCGCAATCTCAGAAACAATTTGACATTTATGTAACTGTAAAAGGGCTATTTTCATAATCTCAAAGTAAATAATCAATTTATGTTACTTAATTATAGAATATTAAATTTGAATCTTTATGTAATTTGATATTGTGAACAAAATTAATCAGCTAATTCTTAATTAATTAGTTCACAACATAAAAAGTATGAAAAAATTATTTTCAATGAAACTTCAAATAATTTTTACTTTATATATATTTTTCTTTTTTGGACTTTTCTTTTATTAAATTTAATTCATCAATCATCTTTCAACTAATTCCAGAAAATGTAATTGTTAACAGAAATAGTTAATATTTAATTAATGATTTCAGAACATAGAAAGCATTTAATAATTATTTTCATTGAAATATTAGAATAACTTATATTTAATATTCATCTAACAATTTCGATTATTAATCATCTTTCAAAGTAAAACCAGAAAAAATTGAAGTATATGCACATATAATTTTGAAATTGAATTCGGATACTTACTTCACAACATCACAAACATTTTAAAAAATTATATAATTGTAACGGAGATATTTTGAAGGAAAAATAAATTTTTATCATAACAATAGCAGCCAATATTAAATCAGATAACCTTAATGTAAGTAGTCAATTTATGTGACTTCATTGAAAACAATTCAAATTCATTCTTTATGTAATTCACTTTTTTGAAAAAAATGAATGAGTCGATAGTTATTAATAGTTAATTCATCAGTTCATAACATAAAAATCAACCCACAATATCATTTGCATTAAAACATCAAAATAATTTGTATCTTATATTTTTCTAAAAATTTCAATTATTTATCATCTTTATAACTAATTCCATTATTATTATAGATTAGCAGTTCGAACTCGAAAGTTCATTGCCTCATCTACCCGAGACCGCCACACATCTCTGTCTTGTGCATTCTCCATCCAGTTTAAGTAATCATGTCCTAGTTCTTTTAGATCATCCCTTACATTTTTCTCCCATCTGTTTCTCGGTCTGCCTAGGGGTCTCTTACCAGTCGGTCTCCCTCTTAAAACTTGCGCCACTGTTCTTTCATTGCCCATTCTTGCTACATGCCCCGCCCATCTTAATTTACGCGCTTTCATTACTCTATTAATATTTGCTGACCCGTAGAGAGCGTGCAGCTCATCATTATGCAGTTTTCTCCACTCGCCGGTCTCTTCGTCCCTTTTTGGACCATAGATTTTTCTAAGTACTTTATTCTCGAAAACTCTAAACCTATTCTCTTCTCCTTTCGTCGGCGCCCACGTTTCACACCCGTACATGACGACCGGCATTATTATCGTTTTGTAAATTCTTAATTTGATGTTTCTAGATAGCGATCGCGATTTTAGTAGCGTGTTTACTGCATAATAACACTCATTTCCAGCGTGCAGCCGCGCGTTGATTTCCGTTTTAATCTTATTTTCGCTAGTTATAATAGACCCGAGGTATTTAAACTCGTTAACCCTTTCGAATTTCATATTTCCGGCCATTAGATCCCCGTCTTGATTACTTTCTCCGGACCTGGCGACGGTCATATATTTTGTCTTCGATTCGCTAACTTCCAAGCCAATCTCTTTGGCTTTTGTGATCAAGATTTCTGCATTTTTAGCTACCGTTTCTTTATCATCCCCTAGTACGTCGAGATCATCCGCATATCCAAGAATTTGTATTACCCCATTGAGAGTAGCACCGGTCGGATTCGCCTGCACTTGCCTAACCACGTATTCTAAAACTAAGTTAAAAAGGACGCACGAAAGTGCATCGCCCTGTTTCAGGCCATCGCGGATCGAAAACTCTTCAGATAAACTACCGTTTACGCGTATTCTACCCTTACTGCCGCTTAAGCAAATAATAATAATAATAATAATAATAATTTTTAAGATTGAATTTGGATAATTATCTCACAACATCCTAAACATTTTGAAAATTATGAAATTGGAATAGAGGTATTTTAAATATGAATAAACTTTTATTATGAAATTCATATTCCATATTATATTACATAACGATTCCTTTTATACCACAATCTTACACAAGATGGAGGTTACCTTTTTTCACATGAAGGATTTGAACTTTTATTCCTGAAAATTTAATTTGTTTATGAAATAGAATCAGTTAATATATAATTAATTAGTTCACAACATAAAAAGCATTAAACAATTATTCTCACTGAAACATTCAAAATAGATTTTTTCATTTGAAATTGCATTTCTATACATTTAATTTAATAATTACTTTTGAAACTAATTCCAGAAAAATTCAAAATATATGTATATGTATATTAATTAATCATTTTAAGATTTTTCAGCTCTCTATTCGTAGGAATTTTCAATTGATTTCGATGGTTTCGAAGGAATTTCAAAAATTTTCAAGAAATCCTCACATGTTAAAGCTTTTTGCGAACTGCCAGGGATTAAAAATTTTAATATTGCAGTTCAATTATTATAACTATTTTAATATTTCAAGCAGGAGAAAATTTAATATATATCTATATATAACTCTTTTTCAAATCTAAAGAGACTATTTGACGAAAATTACAATACTTCATGAAATTTCAAGAATTTTCAAATATTTTAAGATTTTTCCTCTCGCTATTCGTAGCAATTTTCAATTGATATCAATGGTTCTTGAAAGTACCTACAAAAATTTCAAAACAACTCTTTTGTCGAATTTAAAGAGCTTACTGAAGAAAATAATAATGCTTCAGGAAATTTCAAAGATTTTCAAATATTTTAAGATTTTTTCCGCTCTCTATTCGTAGGAATTTTCAATTGATTTCGATGGTTTCGAAGGAATTTCAAAAATTATGAAGAAACCTCAAACGTTAAAGCTTTTTGCGAATTGCCAGGGATTAAAAATTATAATATTACAGTTCAATTAATATAACTATTTTAATATTTCCAAGCAGGAGACCAGTATTCGGCAGATGAGCACATATTAACTCCTATCTAATACAACGCTGCTGAAGGCTGGTAACCTTCTTAGCATAAATCACCAACCAATTGAGACTCTCGGTTTCCTTTCTCTGCCCCCCCCCCCCACACCAGTAACAGAAGTTTTGGTGGAACTGACGTTACGACTAGACTTTCCACCGTACGACGAATAATCACTTAACTTGGACATGATTTCGACTCGCAAAACAAATTTCGCGCATAAAGGTGGTAGTCGGGTGTTCAATCTAAACATGAACAATACAAACAATAAAGTAGCCACGGAATGAACTGAAACTTTGATTGACGAAATGCATACACACGGTAAACGTAAAGTTCGAGTTTCAGGCGATGAATGGAGACTGGGTGTTCGGAATGCTAGAGGAGTGAATGATCTTAAAGTAAGAGAACTACGAGAAACTATGCATGCTAGGAAACTAGATATTTTATGTGTACCTGAGACGAAGAAGAAGGGTTGCGAAAGTAGAAACATAGAAAATGGGGTGTTGAGAGGCGGTTTTGAAATATGGTCAGGAGTAGGTAGTGAATCAAATTGTAGTCAAGGGGTCGGTTTAATTATGAATGAAAAAGCAAGACAGCATCTCCAAGATCAAGGATATGTATCGCCCAGATTGATGTGGGTTAGAATGAAGATAGGAATCAGAAGATTATTTATCATAGCGTGCTATGCCCCAGTTGACAGTGAGCCGCGATAAGTCAAAGACGCCTTCTGGGACACTTTAAATGATACAATAAGTACTTGCGATCAAGGTGAAAGAATAATTCTGCTAGGAGATATGAACGGATGGGTCGGCGTCCAACGTCAGGATACAGATACAGAAAGGGTGCTAGGTAATTTTGGGAATCCAACAAGAAAAAATTATAACGGGGAAAAATTAGTTAGCTTATGCTTAGAAAAGGGCCTATTTATTGCCAATACTTGGTTTCGACATAAAATGATCCACACGTACACCTGGTGTAAAGGAAACAACCGCAGTGTAATTGACTTTGTTATTGCGGATGAACGACTAAGAGAACTAGTCAAAGATACAAGAGTCATGAGGGGTTCCGAATGCAATACTGATCATTACCTTGTAGTCTCTAAAATAAACTTAGGGTGGGGATGGAGAAGAAAGGGAACAAAAAAAAAAAAAAAACAAACGCGAATAAAGATTGAAAATTTACAGAAACCGGAAGTGCGAATAGAGTTTCAAAATAAGTTAAGCGAACGCATAGATAGGGCAACTTGGGAAGCGCTCATAAGCAATAAAGATATAGAGGACGCTTGGACTTTGTTACGGGATATCATTGTTAAAACTGCAATTGAAGTGTGTGGTACGGCGGTTGTAGGAAGAAAATCTGGTGATGCATGGTGGAATGATGAAATTGAGGCAGCCCAAAAAGAAAAGAAAGAAGCGCACAACAAAACGCTGAACATGACAGGTCTTAGCAATGAGGAGAGAAATAGGCTCAAAAATGATTACAGGCATAAAAATAGGAAAGTTAAACGACTAGTCAAAGAGAGTAAAGAGAAAATCAGAGCAGAAGAAGAGAACAAAATACAAAACTGCTTTGAAGGAATTATGAAACTATTATATAAATATCTGAAGGAAAGTAAAAGTACAGAGTTTACCAGCATGAGAAACAGCAAAGGTGAAATGCTATATGATATAGACGGGATAGTAGACGCTTCAAAAGACTCTTTTAAAGAATTATTAGGAGGTGAAGATATAGGGCAACAGAACTGCGACATAGAACATGATGCATTAGAAAACCCAATTGAAAAAGTCTGTGTCACTGAGGTTAGAGATATAATTAAGAACTTAAAAAACGGTAAGGCTGCTGGCGTAGACAGTATTAGCGCTGAAATGCTTAAATACGGTGGCGAATACATACCTCACAGGTTGTGCGAATTGATAAATTTATGTATCGAGATGGGAGAAGTCCCAGACGATTGGAGAAAAGCGATTATCGTACCAATATACAAAAGAAAGGGAGATTATACAGATCAGATATTTGAAGATCAGAAGATCATGTACAGATCAGATATTTTGTTTGAGACAGATCACAGAAAAAAAGATTAAGAGTAGGAAAGAAAGTTTTCTGTGCATTTGTTGACCTAGAAGAAGCATTTGACAAGATGAATAGAAGTAAACTTTGGGAAGTCCTTAAAGAGTACGGAGTCAATGGATGGCTCCTACAAGCAATAAAATCAATATATACAGGTAGTGAAGCGAGTGTAAGAGTAAATGGGAAACTGAGTGACTGGTTCGATATTATGCAAGGCGTGAAACAAGGATGCGTTATGTCCTCATGGCTATTTATCATATTTATGGATAAGTGTCTAAGAATGGCCCTCTTCGACGAAGAAGGTGTAGATCTCGGAACAGTGAAGGTACGTGGGTTAGCTTTCGCAGATGACAAGATTATTATGGCAGAACCAATCGAGGACTTGCAAAGAATGTTGACTAAACTTAATGCAAGCGTTGAAGAACATGTGCCTTAAAATTAACGTAAATAAAACAAAAATCATGGTGTTTGAGGGGAAAACTGAGAAAACAATGTGCAACATTGTCCTAAATGATAAGAGATTAGAACAAGTTGACAAGTACGTATATCTGGGTAGCCTATTCACTAGCGACGGAAAAATAGATGGGGAGTTAGATAGGCGCATAAATAAGGGTAAGCAGGTTATCGGTAGAGCAGGGTCCATTCTCAGAAATAAAAACATATCAAAAAAAGCTAAAATGGCCATACAGAATTCTATATTCGTACCGGCTGTACTATACGGTAGCGAGACATGGACCTGTCAAGAGAAGGACAGGAGTAAAATTAACGCGATTGTCATGAAACCTCTTCGCACAATATGCGGAAAAACACTGATGGACAAAGTTCGAAACGAGATAATCCTCAAAGAATGTGGTGCAAAAGAGACAATAGTTGACACATGGGAAAGAAATCAGTTAAGATGGTTCGGACATGTTGAAAGAATGAAAGATGAACGACTAACGAAACAAGTGTATAAAGGTAAAGTAAATGGCAGAATGCCCAGAGGTAGACCGCCAAAAGAATGGTTAGAATTTGTGAATGAGACACTAATCCGAAGAGACATAAGAAGCCATAGAAACACGAGAGCTTGCATAAAAAAATGAATGGACGTGAAGGAAGCTAGAGTAGTATGCCAGGACAGAAAAGTGTGGCGACAAATAGTTTGTAAACAGAGTGACAATAGAGTGAATGACGCCTGAAACAAAGACCTTGGTTACTAAATGGGCCCAAGTGGGGAACCACACATAACAATTTTGTGAGGCTCTTCACCTGGGGTGATCGCTGGAGAGATTGATCAGCAACCTGGGTCGTAGCAGTGTTGCGGAATGAACGTGTCATTTGAATAAATAACACGAGAATTCCAGATCAATCTAAAATATCTATATCTAACACCTATATACCTATCTACCTTATACCTATATACCCACCATACACACTACTTTTTTCCAACCGAGCAAGTCACGCCTACCCCGGAAGGGAAATGGCTTAATGGTATAATAATAATATAACAACATAAAAAGCAATAAACAGTTCTTTTAATTAAAACGTTCGAATAATTTATACTTGATATTTTTCTGAAAATTTGAATCAAGAATAACCTTTTAAACTAATTCCATAGAAAAGTAAAAAATATGTACATATAATATAAATAATCTTTTATTATAAAAATTATAGTCAATATTCAATTACATGGCCTTCAATTGAATAATCAATTTATCTAGTTAATTTAAACAAATTAAAATTTAATCTTTATGTAATTTAATATTGAAAAAAAATTAATCAGCTAATGATTAATTAATCTGTTGACCACATAAAAAGCATTCAACTATAATTTTCATTCAGGCATTCAAACAATTTTTACTTTACATTTTTTTTTAATTTTCAGTTTCATTTCTGAAAATCTGATTCATTACTAACCTTTTTTAGTAATTTGAGAAAAAATTAAAACATATTTACATATAATTTTGAAAATTAAATTCAGATAATCATTTCGCAACATCACAAACATTGACAGAAATTACGTAATTGGAATAGAGATATTTTAAATGTAGAAAATAAACTTTTATTATAGAAATTATAGCTAATATTCAATTACATAACCTTAAAGTAAATAATAAATTTATGTACTTAATTGAAACAAATCAAAATCAATCTTTATGTAATTTATTATTTTGAAAAAAATGAATCAGATAATAATTAATGAATCAATTTAAAAAATGAGAAGCATTAAATTATGGCTTTCATTAAAACATTCAATTAATTTTTACTTTACATTTTTTTTAATTTGTACTTTCATTTCTAAAAATTCAATTTATTCGTAACCTTTTATACTAATTTTAGAAAAAATAAAACATATTTACACATATATTTTTGAAAGCTAAATTGAGATACACATTTTACAAAATGAGGCACATATGAAAAATGATTTAATTGTAATAAGGGTATTTTAAATATAAATAAACTTTTATTATACAAATCATATCCAATATTCAATTATATAACCTTCAAGTAAATAATCAATTTATGTTACTCAATTTAGAAAAAAACTAAATTTTAATCTTCATTCAATTTATTATCGTGAACAAAATTAATCAGCTAATAATTAATTAATCATTTACAAAATAAGAATCTATGAACTATAATTTTCATTAAAACATTCAAATAATTTTCACCCATTTTTTTTTTTAATTTTAACTCTCATTTATGAAAATATAATTTCTCAATAACCTTTTAAACTGATTTAAACAAAAAATTGAAACGTATGTACACATAACTTTGAAATTTGAATTCAGATACTCATTTCACACTATGAAAAACATTTAAAAAATTATGTAAGTAGAATACGGCTATTTCAAATATAAATAAACTTCTACTATATAAATTATAGCCAATATTCAATTACATAACTTAAAAATAAATAATCGATTTATGTCAGTTAGTACAGAAAAATTAAATTTCAATCTTTATGTAATTTACTATTGTGAAAAAAATTATTCAGGTAATAATTAATTAATCAGTTTACAAAATGAGAAGCATTCAACTATAATTTTTATTAAAACATTCAAATAATTCTTACTTTATCTAATTTTTTTTTTAATTTGAACTTTCAGTTCTGAAAATTCAATTTATTAATAACCATTCAAACTAATTCCAGAAAATGTAAGTTTTAATAGAATCAATTGATAATTAATTAATCAGTTCACAACATAAAAAGTATTAGACAATTATTTCCAATGAAACATTCAAATAATTTTTATATTGTACATATTTTTTTGTTTGAAATTGCATTCCTATAAATTTAATTTATTAATGACCTTCAAAACTAATTCCATAAAAAATTAAATTATATGTACATATTAATTAATGATTTCGCCACATAAAAAGCAATAAACAGTTATTTTCATTAAAACATTCGAATAAGTTTTGCTTTATATTTTACTGAAAATTTGAATTAATAATAATCTTTTAAACTAATTCCATAGAAAAGTAAAATATGTGTACATATAATATGGACAGCGTAATTCAGGTACGTATTTCACAACATCACAAAAATTTGCAAAAATTATACAATTGGAATAGAGGTATTTCGAACATAAATAATCTTTTATTAAAAAAATTATAGCCAATATTCAATTATTTTATATTACTA
The DNA here is from genome assembly GCA_932195095.1 of Andricus curvator. Taxonomy (NCBI): domain Eukaryota; kingdom Metazoa; phylum Arthropoda; class Insecta; order Hymenoptera; family Cynipidae; genus Andricus; species Andricus curvator. The sequence continues at coordinate 9,688 of CAKNYM010045769.1, read as the reverse complement.
TTTATTATATTATTCGGGCCACCGAACGCGTCCTCGGGTTGCGGATAGAGGGTCCCTGTACCAAGGGTTTCTGCTGAATATGGTTACAATAATTAATAAGCAGTCGCGGACAATTGTCCAGGGATGGTCCCGAAAGAATAACTCCTAAGCGAAGGCGTAACAACCGTGCCGAAAGCTGAATGGCACCTGGGTTAGGTGTCTCAAACGGTGACTCTGAGATACCGGGCGACCTCTCAGAGTATCAGTCCTATCCTTGCACGCGGAGCTCTACAAGGATGGACTAACCCTTTCCCTAGCTGCTCGTGGGAACAACAATGAAACCACCAAAACACCGAAATGTTGTAGATGCGGTTCAAGACAATCGAACGCGCAGAGCACCCGACAATGGGTCGGCAAGCAATGCCGATCAGCCTAGAGTTCGGGGTGCTGAGAATAATTTAGATGGAAACACGACGACGAACCGGCGAAACGCTCACATTGAGTGGACGGATCGACTCAGGGGATGACGTGCTAGACTGCTACGATGCCAGCATTATCCCTGTCCGCGGAGGCTTTATGGCGCGTATGCATACTCTGTGGTGCCAGAAACACCCAGAGCTTCAGCACGTTTCTCATCGGTCTTTGCGAAATCAAGCCGACTACCTCCGGAAAAATGGATATGTACGCGGAGCGATTCCCCAACCGCTGCTTTATTAAGCTGCAGACGAAGATGAGGAAGCGACATTGAGACCAACCGCAGAAAGCAGGCACCTTCTGAGAGATGATCGCAATTTCATTACAAGAAGGAACATTAACATGCAAGTTCCTCCTAAGCCCCAAGATCTGGCTGAAATGGATGCCTTCCTTCGTGGAGATATCTCGCAAGAGTCCGACCTTTGGACCATCAATTGCTCAGTTTATGGTGCTGCGAGAACTTTGGCTGATTCAAATCGAAGGCTGAAACCGACGATGGATCAAAAGACCAAAAGACGCTTGCATCAACTGAGCAAGAAGATTGGATGGGCAAGACAGAATGCGTCCCGTGTTCAATGTGTGATTGACTACATAACGTCTGGTAGACCGTTTACGGAAAGGGTTCGAAAGTTCGCCCAAGAACTAAGGATCTTGAATCACACACTAAACAAGTCAAAGCTGCTCTCAATCAAGCAGCATATTGTTGACAAAATACGGCTGTTATCTGACGCAAGGAGGAGAATACAGAAGAGGCAGAGATGGATCAGGGAGAATCAACAGTTTCTCGCTGACCCATCGCACCTCTTCAGCGATCTACCTGTTTCTGTCAAAAATCCACCCAAGCCCAAGGAGGTAGAGAATTTTTGGAGAGAGGTGTACAAGATCCCGAAAACACTAAAGTTGAAAGAAGATACTGAAAATATCATCCGCTTCAAGGAGTTTTGCGACAACCTCATAAAATCTGAGGAGGAATGTCCATCAATCACTGCCGAAGAGGGGCGTCTTTCAAGGTGATACCATGAGCCCTTTGCTTTTTTGCATCACACTTTTGCCTCTATCTCTCGCACTACGAAATTCTCCTAGATACCTCTGTGGCGACACTAATCAGCGCGAGCATAAGGTCACTCATGTATTTTATATGGATGTCCTGAAGATCTATGCCTCTGGTAAAAGCAAACTTCAAACTGCTATAAATATTGTCAAGAACTACACTGGAGAGATTGGGATGGACTTTTGCTTGGACAAGTGTGCCAAAATTCATCTGAAGAAAGGAAAGATTACTGGCGTTCCCAAGGACCCTGTGCTTGTGGATATTAGTGTTATCAGACATCTTAATACTGGAGAGACCTATACATACCTGGGCGTGCCTCAAAACCGCATTCAGGACGTAACATCAGTGAAGGAGTCTCTCCGAAGCAGATACAAGCATCTTCTTCGACAGATTTGGTCTTCCAATCTGTCGGCGTTGAACAAGGTATCTGCGACTAACATGCTTGCCGTCCCGGTTCTACTCTACTCGTTTGAGGTAGTTCAATGGACGAAGAACGAGCTTAAGGCCCTTGATGTCATTACACGTAAGATCATGCATATGCATAAAAGCTTGCATATCAATTCGTCAGTTCCGTGATTATATATTTCACGCCGTCAAGGCGGACGCGGACTTCTGAATCTCCAGTGTCTTCATAACCGGATTGTTCTAAGTACAGCTTACATCGTTGCGAATGGGAGAGATCCTCTCCTAAAGATGGTCAGGAACCACGAGATGATTGGCGAAGGAGCGTTCCTTTACAAAGCCGCGAAGCAAGCGGCCGACACCCTTGGCCTGAATTTTAACATCAGAAGTGAGGAAAGTGCATTACTTCATCTAGATGCTTCACTTCTAAAAACCAAAGTGAAGAAAGCAGAGGTTGAAAATTTTCACCAAGAGCTACTCGACAAGAAAATGCACGGAAACTTTCACAGAAATGTAGAAAAACAGCCCTCGTCGAAGGAGCAAACTTTTGCTTTCCTCAAATCATCAGGGCTTAATTCAGGTACAGAGGGTTTTATTTTCGCATGCCAGGACGGTGTCATTTCCACCTTAGCATACCGTGAGCGCATTTTATGTCAAGAAGTTCCCAGTGATAGGCGCAGAGCGTGTCATGCACACGCTGAGTGCCTAGAACACATACTATCATACTATCATACTATTACCATCTTTGTCGCTCTTACGGTGTTGGCCGCGACCCTGTCCTGCCGAACGCTCCAAGGGAGATAAGAGTCGATTGTCCGAAACGAGAAGTGCCAAATTTGCTGGAACTACGATTTTCGGGCAGCAGTCTCCGTTGCGCACTCGAGGCCTGACATTGTTCTTCAAGACTTCTAGAAACGAACTATATTCGTGATCGAATTCTCGGCTCCGTCCGAATACAACATCACTGCAAAGGAGAAAGAAAAAGAGGAGAGGTATTAAGACCTTAAAGAGAGCTACAACGACTGTGCCCAAAATATTTGGTACAAGTAATTGTCCTTGTGATAGGTGCTCTCGGAGGTGCGAAACTATCACTGGTTCGTAACCTTAAAGCCATACCCGCGTGCCAAAAATATGCCAAGGCACTTGCGAGATGGATGCAGAAAGCTGTCATCCTTGGGTCGCTTCGTGTCCTCAGCACACACGAAGGTTTCGCCGGCCCGTCGTTGTGATTTCGTCGTTGCCTATGACCACTCATCTCACGGTTGTGAGACGTGGCCATAGGTGTGATTTACCGCAGTGCTACTGGGGGCTATTGACATTTTTTTTTATGGCAGCTGCTCTTAGTGGGACCCTGCGGTGGTTGTTTAACTTTTTTTTTAAATTATATATATCAATATATTTATATTCAATATATTGAAGTAAATAATCAATTTATGTACTTAATTCTAACAAATCAAAATTCAATTTTTATTTAATTTAATATTGTGAAGAAAATTAATCAGTTAATAATTAATTAATCTGTTCACAACATAAAAAGCATTCAACTATCATTTTTATTCAGACATTCAAACCATTTTTATTTTACATTTTTTTTTAAATTTTCACTTTCATTTCTGAAAATTTAATTTATTATTAACCTTTTTTAGTAATTTGAGAAAAAATTAAAACATATATACATATAATTTTGAAAATTAAAAATTCAGATAATCATTTCGCAACATCACCAACATTGGCAGAAATTACGTAATTGGAATATAGGTATTTTAAATGTAAATATACTTTTATTATACAAATTATATTCAATTACATAATCTTAAAGTAAATAATACATTTCTGTACTTAATTGAAACAAATAAAAATCAATCTTCATGTAATTTAATATTTTGAAAAAAATTAATCAGATGAAAAATAATCAATCAGTTCAAAAAATAAGAAGTATTAAACTATAACTTTCATTAAAACATTAACATAATTTTTAATTTATATATACTTCTAAAATTTGAACTTTCATCTCTGAATATTTGATTTATTAATAACCTTTTATTATTTATTTATTAAACTAATTCCAGAAAATGTAAGTTTCAATAGAATCAGTTAATAATTAATTAATCAGTTCATAACATAAAAAGCATTACACAATTATTTTCATTGAAGCATTCAAACAATTTTTACATTATATTCTCTTTTAAATTTGAAATTTCAATTCTATACATTTAATTCACTATTAACCTTTTAAACTAATTAACAAAAAACTAAAATATATGTACATATAATTTTGAAAATTGAATTCAGATATAGTCATTTCACAACGTCACAAGCATTTGAAAGGATCATATGTATAATTGCAATGGAGCTATTTTAAAGAAAAAATAAACTTTTATTGATAAAATAATAGCCCATATACAATTACATAACATTCATGTAAATAATCAATTTATGTTACTTAATTGAAAAATTTTTTTAATTCAATCATTATTTAATTTAAAGTTTTCAACAAAATTAATCGACCAATAATTAATTAAACTGTTTACAACATAAAAAGCATGAAACTATTATTTTCATTGAAACATTCAAATAATTTTTACTTTATATTTGTTTTTCTTATTTGAACTCTCATTTCTGACGATATGAATTATCAATAACCTTTTAAACTAATTCCAGAAAATGTAATTTTTAATAGAATCAGTTAATAATAATTAATTAATTAGTTCACAATATAAAAAGCATTAAACAATTATTTGCATTGGAACATTCAAGTAATTTTTACATTATATATATGTTTTTTGTTCGAAATTGCATTTCTATACATTTAATCAAATAATAACCTTTAAAACTAATTAAAGAAAAAACTTGAAATATAATTATATGTACATATCATTCTGAGAATTTAATTCATATATAGTCATTTCACAACGTAACAAACATTTTCAAAAAATAATTAATCAATCAGTGCAGAAAATAAGAAGCATAGAACTATAAGTTTTAATTAAAAATTCAATTAATTTTTACTTTATATTTGTTCAAGTTTGAGAATTAAGAAAGATTGTAAATTTATAATATATCACTGCGGTGGCGCCACGGACTGAGACCATTATGTCATTCATCTTATCTAATCGAGTAGAATATAGTGTATAGTACATACAATAATATCGGCCGAAATATAACGCGCATATCATTTTACGACGTGTATGGAGACAGTCAGTCATAGCAACCAAAGATATAATATCTTCAATAACAACTTACGTTGAAAGTAATAGTAAAAATAAATAAATCGAAATAATAATCGGCGATCGATAAAATGAGAAATCTACTTTTTTCTCCATAAAATTACGAGATTTCATCTATAGGACGATTAAAACCAGTCTCTTTTGCTTCTAGTGCTCCACAAAACGGTTCCGTAAATTTCCTCACTGCTGTAGCTTGATGTATATTTCCATGATTAGTAGATCTAGAAGAGAATTTTAAGGGATGAATTATACTTTTAGCTAAATTTCGAGCAGAATTTTCACTTTGGAAATGGCAGCAAGAATGAAATCTACTAGATGAAATTCTCTTTTTTCTCTCTTCTTGCCAAATTGAAGACTTATGCAGACCGATCGTTTGATTATCAATTTTTTCAATTTCTGCTTCACTTATATTTTGAAGTTTCAAGGAATTTAATAGTCTGCCTTGATAACTTTCCTTTCCGTATTGCTGATCCCATTCAATCGCATAAGGATTAGCAGGTGGAAACAATTGTTTGAATGCCATTCTAGAATTATGTGCACAATTTAGAATGACATTTCTAAAACGTTTGTTCGCTTGGTAATTATCATCATCGCCACACGGAGAATATTTGTGTGTTAAATTTTACATAACTTAGTTCGGTAAACGGAGGACATTACGGCATTATATTAAAATTTCACTTTCAGGCATGTAAAATGAAATAGGATAATATTTGATGAGAAAATATGAATTATTAATATAAATTCATTATAATTTAATTCGCGATTCAGTAAGAAATAATACAACTAGATGATAAAGATTACCTGACAGTTGGGTAAAATGGGATGTCGATTACCTACCAGTTAGGTAAAAAAAGAGTCGAACTGTTAGGTACAGTTTCAATCAAGGAAATCAAACTCTACCTCTCTTAATATGTGAATTCTACATCCCAGTCATGTCAAATTTTCTGCGCCAGCAAAAAAAAAACATTCTTGCTACAAACAGATTCTGTGGAAGGTCATTCACTACTGCACACATTCTTACATATATATCATACAATTAATAAGTATATTGTTGGTACATATACACAATTCAACTTAAACAATTACATTAAATTACAATACATTACATACGATATAGTCGCACGCTTTTAACGATATTAACGCTATTAAAAATCGAAAGCGCCGTGAGGGGCATGCTCCAATATCGCATCGGGGATCTCCCGCCTCGAAGTTCGAAGTCAGTTGCCCAGTGCCATCCAATGTTTTTTCATCACCCGCATCTTTACACGTCAATTTTTAAATAAATTCTACTTTTATGTGGTAACTTAATAATTTTTATCTACTGAGAGGAAAGGATATTCTATATATTTGAATATTTTTTGAAATCCTACAATATCAACCGAAACTTCAAAATGTTAAAGTTCCTACGGGGGACTTGGCTTTAAACTTCAGCACTGAGAATTTTGACGTCCCTAGCGATTCTCATTTTACCTTACTGTTGTGTAATTCCTCTCCTATTGAAGGTGAAAATCTCTTTAAAAATTCTGCAATCTATACTATCTTTTAAGTGAATTGCTAATATCACACAAAAGTAAACTTTATATCATTCATTTAATAAAAATTTACAATAATTTGCGTTATTTTATAATATACTGGTATGAAAATAATACAACCCTTATATCAATTATTACATACCAGAATTTTAACTTTTGGACTTGAGATTTTACATAACTCTTTTGTATTATTTATAGTTCTGTTTTGTATTAAATCCTAAAATAATTGTAAACTTGATCTAAATGCAGTAATGTCCTCCATTTACCCAACTAATTGGGTAAATTTTAATGAACAAACTTTCTCCGTGCACAATCAGACTTTTCCATTCCTTGAACATTATTTGTTGAATGTTTTCTGCCCATATTTTCAGCTTTTATAGGAGATCCTGAATGTTTCCTTTTAGGATGATGGAATTTTTGTAGCCTTTCTGTGCAAGCTGCTTCTAAAATTACTACTTGTTTATTAGCAGCTGATTCTGCTGTCAAAAGCAGAACTACAACATGCTTACAATTTGCTTCTAAAAAATTGCTAGCCACACATTCACATCGAGCTTCTAGCACTTCTCCGTCAGATGCTAATTTTGCTTGCACTTGGTATTTCACGTGTTTCTTCATCTCTGCAGAGCACTAGGGCCCTGGAAATCGAGTGTAAATCGTAGAAAATGGATTCAGCCCAAACGGCGAAGCCATTTTGTCTGATTTTTTGTATAAATAGTCTAAAGGGTATAAAGACTCTCGGTACAGAGCGCTTTTTCGAAAAAAATCTATTTTTCATATAACAATGAAAAGAACAAAAATTACTTTTTGTGGTAGTGTTCTACTATTAATTCTTTTGCGCGACCCTAGCGGAAAAAGGAAAAACTACGATCTGTTATAACTCAAGTCTGCAGGTAATGAAGCGACCACTATGACCAACATTGATTCATTCAGGGGCGAACACACCGTATACGAAAACTAGGGGCCCCTACCCAAAGGAGTGGGTAATTTTAAAATTAAGATAGAACAGAAATCCATTTTATCATGAATAATTTTATGCAAAATGAGCATGAAAAAGATTCAAAATTAAAAAATAGATTTCTAGACGACCTCAAATATTTTTGGATTATTTCTTTTTCCTATTTGTGAAATTGTAATAATCTAAATGAATTGGATTGAATCACCCAAAAACATTAGGAGTGGGTAAATACCCAAAAGGTTGGGTGGGTGGAGGTTCTTGGTCGTGGATAATATCATGACATGCAGATTTAAAATAAAATAAAACTAAACAAAATAATATCACAAGTAAATGTACAGAAAAACGGTTTGCAATATTCACGCCAAATCAATGTAACGGTACAATTTTCGGCAAACTTCCCTGGCAGACCGGCCGAACGCAAGCATTACGCTGCAGCGTAATGGTAAAGTAATCTTAAAGTAATGGTGAAGTAATATGGCATTACAACTAATAAAAGAAACAAAATAAATATGTAAACTGTTGCAATTATAATAAGACGTTGAAATTTACGTTAAATGGTTATGCCGTAATTGCAAAAAGTTTCTTTGTCAGCGTTAAAAAATGAAAAAATAATGTGACTGTCATTGAAGTCGGGCCCCTGCATGTTGGCAACCCGCTTGAAGCCGCCGTTAGCAGACTGCCAACATGCAGGGGCCCGAGTTCAATGAGAGCCACTTTGTTTTTTTATTTTTTAACGCTGAAAAAGCAACTTGTTGCAATTACGGCATGACCATTTAATGTAAATTTTAACGTATCATCATAATTGCAACAGTTTACATATTTATTTTGTTTCTTTTTTTAATTATAATGCCATATTACTTTACCATTACTTTAACATTACTTTACCATTGCGCTGCAGCGTAATGCTTGCGTTCGGCCGGTCCGCCAGGGTTACTCCGAAAGTAGTACCTTTTGTACATTAAATGACAATATACAAGCTCTCTGTATAAACGCGCAGATTATACAAACATGCAAGATATCGATAATATGTGTCGCCCAATTTCCTCCGAAAATACCAGATTGATTCGCATTAAACACAAACTTTGCATGTTTGCACAACTCAGGGGCGCGCTGTCTGCAATAACCGGTTATATCCATAATTTTACGATTTTTAAAGTTATATTGCAAAACATTTTGATAAAAACAATATAACCCTGCTAAAAATTCCGGACGGATTTCGGACAAATTCCGGATTCGGAAATTTGTCCGAAATTGTCCGGGACGTGATCCGGTTTTTGTCCTCCGGATTCTATCCGGTCGTGTCCGAAATTTGTCCGGTCGAAGCTTTGACCCGACACATTTCGGACACGACCGGATATAATCCGGAGGACAAAAACCGGATCACGTCCCGGACAATTTCGGACAAATTTCCGAATCGGGAATTTGTCCGAATTTTGTCCGGTCGAAGGAGCACGGAAATTAATCCAAATATCATCCGCTAGAATCCGAAAGTTGTACGGTCTGATGGATTCGATCAGTCCGGGTTAGATCCGGTTGAGCCCGTATTTTGCACGGTCTGACGGATGCTATCAATCCGGATTGTGTCCGGGACGTCATCCGGATTCTAGCCCGGTGTATATAAAAATTTTCCGGATAAAGTAGAACGAAAAAAAATAATAAATCTGTATATTGTCCGGTAGAATCCGAAAGTTGTACGGTCTGACAGATTCGATCAATCCGGATTGTATCCGATCATGTCCGTTCATTATGCGGTCTGACGGACCGCCTAAATGTTATATAACAAGGTTATATAAGCAGTTTACACACGATAAATGCATTCTTCATTTATTTGACGCACACAAACCTATTTCTATAGCTTAACTTAACACTACTACATATATAACGCACTTCACTAACGCAGAATATCGCACGCTGAGTATATCGGTAGAAACGGTCCTTATATACTAACCAAGAAAATGTTTAGCGCTTGTGAGAAACGAACGATAAATCCGGATTGTGTCTGGTTGAGTCCGTGTTCTGTACGGTCTGAATGACGCGATCGATCCGGATTGTGTCCGGTCATGTCCGT
>CAKNYM010045768.1:39034-65231 GCA_932195095.1 Andricus curvator | reverse complement strand
GCGCGCTATGAGAATGTGCCCGCGAAGCGGGCAGATTTTTTTAATTTTTGGTAATACTCGCAGGAATGCTGCATTTCAAACTTATTTTAAACTTAACACAGGGGGCTGATAACTTCGCATGTGTTCATACTTATGAGGCTCCATTTTCCACATCTCTCAATAATATTTAATAAAGCTGACCAGTAGTCTGGAAAATTCTACATCTTTCATCTTTGGTTAAGAATTTGTATTTTTGGTTTGAAACTTCATTTGTTGTTGTTAATTTAATCTTTTTTGTTGAAAATTCAACTGTTTGTTTAAAAATTAATCTGTTTATTAAAAAATCAATCTGTTTTGTCGAGGATTCGACTATTTTGATAAAAACTCGTCCTGTTTAGTTGAATCCAACTGTTTTTGATTTACAACTAAAACCTTTTTCGGTTGCAAATTCAAGTACTTGTTTGAAAGATGAAAAAATTTGTGCAAAATTCATTTTGCTTTCTCATAGAGGAAGCTTTGTAATGGTAACTTTTTCCAAAAATTTAAACTCATAAAATTAAACCTTTCTCACTTTAAAAATGTCTAATATAATGTTCTAAGCAATTGTCCGGATGTGTGTGTGTGTGTGTGTGTGTGTGTGTGTGTGAATTTGTGTTTTAGGATATATGTGGTGCATTTTTTTTGAGCAGTCAATAATATTTTAAAAATTGGTTTTTTATAGTCAAACTATTTTCATTAACAAACTTCAAAGTTGATGCAAGAATATAAATATAATATTATAAATAAAATATTCAGTAGTTCGAGACGAATCGATTGACCTATAATATTAATACATTTTATTAAAGAGTAAGAAAGTTATCGTCATTTATATTATATTTAAACCCGATTTTTATAGTAAGAATGTTTTAATTCTCACAATTTAAAGTTGATGCGAGAATAGAAAAGATGTGTTGATTCGATACGAATCGATTGACCTATAATATTTATACATTTTATTGAATTGTAAGAAAGCTATGGTAATGCATAATATTTGAAAAAAACTGTTTTCTATAGTAAAACGTTTTTCATTTACATAATTCAAAGTTGATACTACAATATAAAAGATTCCTTGGTTCCAGACGAATCAATTGACCTATAATATTAATACATTTTATTAAAGAGTAAGGAAGTTATGGTGATTTATAACATTTGAGACATTGGTCTCAAACAAAAAAAAACTTTTTTCATCGACATAATTCAAAGTTGACGCAGGAATAAAAAAGACTTTTTGATCATAAATTTTCAAATATAATAATTCTGACGATTTTTTTAAAGAAATGATAAACCTGGAAAAGGGATAGGGTGTGACAGAACTTTTCCCTTTCCTTTTCCAGCTTGAAAAATTATAATTTCGAATACAAAATTTGATTTGTCTGACTTGTCTTTGTGTTTGAAAATTTTTTTGTATTATTTTGTAATTATGTATTTTTTGTGAATTTCTATTTTTAAATTGCTCAAAATAAACCTTTGGTTTGTCTATTAATCAAAAAATCACTAATGCTTCCTCTATGAGGAAGCAAATACATTTGCTAACGGGAAGCAAAGTGCTCGTGAAATGAGCACCACATAATTGTAAATATAAACAAAGTGGAAACACTCGAGATCGAATTCACAAATAGTTTGTTGTTGTGAAAGATACATTAATTTTTTTGTAAATTCAGTTTTTTGGTTAACATGTAATTTTTGCAACTGTAAATTTAACTTTTCAATTTCTGATAAAAATTTATATTTTTGTCTTTAAAATGAAACTGTGTTTTACAAGAATGTTGTTTTTTTCTTCAAAATTCAACAATTGTTTTACATTTTTTTTTTCGACTGAAAAATGTCTCTTGATTAAAAATTTAACTATCATTTTTCTTAAATTCAACAACTTGTTTGAAAATTCAATTAATTAGTTAAAATGACATTTTGTGTTTGTTTTGAAAATTCATGTTCTTAGTTAAAAATTCAACTGTTTGGCAGGAAATTCATGTACTTTGTTTGAAAATTTATCTCTTCAGTGGAAGACTGAACTATTTGCTTGAAAATTTATGTATTTCATTAGAAGTTTACCTTTAATTTGACGACTAAATCAGCATAAAAAAATTAATTCAAATACTGAAAATGTCATTTTTAACCCTTACTTTGTTCATAAGCATCAAAGAAATCAAGGAATTTAATCCTCAATGAAAATTTTTTTGGTGAAGAATATTTTTGCTTCAATAAAAAAATTAGTTAAATTTCTTTTTAAAACACCGACTTGGACAGGCAGGAATCGTGAAGGCGCAGTTTGCTGTTAAGGATAGCCATTGTAGGCCATAATTATTATTTTGTTGTTGTTGGGAATCTGAAATATTTGAGCAAAAAGGTCCACACTGACTAAGACAAGAACAGCTCCTGCATAGAATTTTTTTTTATCAGGGTAAAATAAAATCAAATCTGGGTGAACATAAAAAATGTAAACTGTGTCTTGAAGTGTCCTGACTGCAACTTGCTATTCGAGTCATTCTAACGCACCCTGCTAGGTTGCCTTTGCAGGGCGCATTATAATCGACCTCTTTTAATTTCAAAAGAAACTAGAACCAGTTTAAATAAAAAGGAGCTTTAAGAGTAAGAATATAATAATATTTAGAATGGATCTGCCAACAATCGGACAGAATTTGTCGATTTTCATATGGAAGTTTCATGAAATAATAACGAACTAAGAAAATGTAATCCTCTCTTTCTTGTTGCAGAGTTAAGTTCACAGTTCGAATGCTTACCTAATGGAGACCCTATTCCTGGTGTTGCTCGTGCCAAATCTTCTTCTCCTTCTGAAAGATATTCACCTAACAGATCACTTTCCCCTGCCGAGCCTCCTCTTCGTGCCAGGTCCAGATCGCCTTCTGGCAGCTCCAGAGCTTCTCCCATAAGGCTTCCTTCTGCTGAGGGAATGAGTTGCGGACTTAATCAACTGAAATTTATTCATCTTATCCCCATTCCGTATCCTCGCCGGCTATTCGAACTTCGAAGATACACTTTTCCTGCCGATAAACCAATTGAAATAAGAATAGGAAACAATGTTTATGGGCCTATACCAACCCAAGAGCAAATTGTATTATCAAGAACCAACGGTGACGTCTTTGCAATATTGAAAAGTCATACTCTTCTTTCTGGAATATATTCATACGTTAATCCAACTAAAAAAAGGGTAAAAATAAACTTGCAAAGCGGCAAAGTTACCCCATTGACCGCAGAAGAAATCACTGACACGCCGGTAGGTGCCCGCCGCTTAATCATGTCAAACTTTACAGTAAGGAATATAAATCGTCACGTAAGCAATACTCTACACTTTTAATTAAAAAAAATGTTCAGCCTCATAGTAAAGTACGCCGAATATAGGCTGCATAGAGCCATAAGCACTTTGATTTTGGATTTTCTTTGTCGGCGGTTTAAATTGGGGTTAGGGTTGCTCAGGAATCATAATAGTGAAATTCGTGTGAAATTTTAATGAAGAATTTTGTGGTTATTTTTACATTGAAACTAATAAATTTAGGATAGTTTTGGTTAATGTAATGGAAAAAATATATATCTGGTGAAATATAAAAGGTTCCTTAATTAGTTTCTCTGTCTTCGAGAAAACTTACCTCATGCGTCCACGTACCGAGTTACTGGCGACTCAGGTAGTGACTAGCTAGTACTTCAGAACGAAAAAAATAGACGTAAATGTGGTTTATTTTAATTAGGAAAAACTTGCATCTTCACTTTGCAAAATAAGTATACATTTCGCAAACAGCAAAGAAACCACTTTAATAGTCTTTCAGAGGGGCGTTGGAAAAGAAGTTATTTTCAGATGCTTTTAGAAGGGGAACGAAGTTATTCGAGTCTCTCGTGATGAGTGTGCTATTTTATCGAGTGGAGCTGTGGGGGTGGAAGGAAAGTGAGGAGGTAAATAGGACACAGGAGTGGTGTGTAAAGTGGACACTGGGGTTGGCAAGGAAACCGCCTAATTATATTTTTAGGAGATAGGAGAAGAGAACGAGTTTAGGGATTCTGACAGGGAGTCGGGCGTGTATGTATGAGGAGATATTTCTGGAAGAGGGGGAAGTTATTTTGTTAAAGAGTGTTGGTGGGAGGCGAAGAACATCGGAAAAGAGGGGAAGATTGAGGTTGAAAGAGAAAGGTATTTTAGAATGAATGGACTGCAGAGGGATGAAGTGAGAAGGAAGCATGAGGCAGGCAGAAATGGGTATGAGGTGATCAAGAAGAAGGGCATGGCGAGAGAGAAGGCCGCATAGGAGGAGAGAACGAGAGGGTCAAGGTTTAATGGAACTACGAGTGGATTATGTCAAGGGAGAGAGCGCAGTATTTGTGTGTGAAAGGAGAGAAAGGAGGTCGGGATCTTATGGCAAGGATGAGATATGAGTGCATGGAGGGTTTTAATAGGTTCTGGCTACCTAAAGAGATGAGAATGTGTGAATTGTGCGGGAAGGGGTATGCAAGGGTGTAGAATAATATATTTAGAAGCCACTTTATTCGAACACCCTAAGCTGGACCTGTTTGCATGCTTTGGAATGCAATCAATCTACATATATAATTCAAGTGATATTTAACAAATACTTTTAATATGGTGGCAAGTGACTATATGAACTTCTAATGAATTATGAATAAGAAATAATAAGCATAAATACCCCTTTTCGAAATAGGATATGAAAGTATAATTGCTTGTAATTTCGAATAATTTCTTCTAATACATTACGATAATTTACCCTTCCTTTGATTTGTTTAAGGCTCAGCAAAAAAGACACCTTTAACGGTGAATGAAAATTGTTTTGTTAATTATTTCTTTCCGTCAAAAAGAAATAATAATGGGAATCAGATTTGAATTATACACATTATTATATTCGCTTTCACATAAAGATGATCGTGAGTCTTCCTTATTGGTTTTTGAACAGAATTAAGTGATGCCTTACTCTGATTTCCGCATCGTGCTTTTCATTGTTAGTGTGCCTCATTCGAAGTGTGAGGTACTTGAAGATAATAAATTTAATAACTTGCGTTCTGTGATCGCCAAGGAAACCATGCCCAAGCATATGTTCGCTGTTTGACAATAATATAGAAGGAGAGATGTTTCGAAACGTGGTTGTCATCAAATAGTTAGTTAGTTAGTTTTAATGCGGGTGGGAAGCCCATGGAGGGCTACCCTGGCGCTCAAGCTATAAAGCCTATTGTGCCACACCCTTACTTATTCACTCTCAGCAGTCGAATCCAGACCTCTTGACAAAGCCCAGTATGTCGACCACTGATCGTGTTGCAATTTCCTCTGTGTCCATAAAATGGGCCCCGAGGGTCTGTTGCCTGAGCCTAGCTAATGCCGGGCACCGGCATAATACATGCAGGGATGTTTCGTCATCCCTGCCACATTTCCTGCACTCTGTCGTGGGGTTATACCCCATTTTGTGCATATGATAGTTCAAGTGGTTGTGCCCTGTTAGGGTCCGTACCACTGTTCTTATATCTTTCTTGGGTAAACCCAGGATTTCCCTAGCTCTGCCCATCCTATAGGTATACCCCAGGATGGATTTCGCCTGACGGCAACCCTGGGTTTGTTCCCAGCATTTCCGGTGTTTTGTTCGGATCCAGCTTTTAACGGCCATCCCGACACAGCAAGACGCTATTCCCAGTACCGGTTCCGGTCCTATGAATTCGCTCGCTGCACCGCGTTTCGCCAACTGGTCCGCCTTTTCGTTGCCCTTGATCCCTGTGTGACCAGGGACCCATATGAGAGCCACTTTGTTTTTCTGCAAGTTGGTTTAATGCCTTTTTGCATTCCCAAACCAGTTCTGATGTTATGTCTGGTTTCCCTATTGCAGTTAGTGTCGCTTGGCTGTCCGAACAGATCGTAATCTGTTTGCCAGCAGCGTTTTGCTCTATTAGTATTTCAGCACAGCGAAGGACGGCCAGGACCTCCACCTGGAAGACAGTAGCGTGTCGCCCAAGTATGATCCCTATACCTTTCCCTCTCTTGCTGTCATAAATTCCTGCTCCTGACCCTCCCTCTCCCCTGGAGCCATCTGTATACCAAATTTCCCCCTGGAGTAGTGGGTTACCATTAGCTTTCCACAGATCCCTGCTTAGGATGCAGACGCGGAAAGCTTTGGCGAAGTTGAAGCGTTTTTTTATTTTATCTTGCCTCATCTGTAGAATCGGCAGTGCGCTGATATCACTCGGGAGTCTAGCGTGTCTAGTCCCCGGAGTCCATCTATTTTCTCTTGCCAGACGGCCCATCGCGTGTGCCGCTCTAGCGGTTATCGCCACATGTAGGGGTTCCTCACAGAGCATGAATCCTATCGCCGCTGTGGGCGCAGTCCTCATTGCTCCAGTCAAGCCCCTAAATGCTAGCGTTTTTAATCTTCGCAGCCTGTCCTGATTTGTTTTAAGTTCCACCTGTGGCCACCAGCCCACGGCCGCATGTAGGAGCATGGGTTTTAAGACAGCAGAGTAGAGCCATGCAAGCATTTTAGGCCCTAGCCCCCACGTCAACCCAAATTCTCTCCTGCACATCCAAAAAGTCATGACAAGTTTCCTGCATTGGGTCTCCGGGTGCTTTGCCCAGCTCAGCTTGCCATCTAGGATTACTCCCAGATATTTAACCGAGTCTGAACAAGTCAGCATCCCACCACAGAATACAGGAGCGTCATCTTTCGGAACTTTATAATTTCTCGTGAAAATGACCAGATTGGTCTTTTCCGGATTTACCGAGAGCCCTGAGCTATCGCAACAGAGCTCTACGATGCGCAGCGCCGACCTTATAAGACCCATCAGCGCATCCAGATGAGCCCCCCTGACTAGGATTACAATGTCATCCGCGTATCCCTGAGTATAGTACCCCTCTTTATTTAGCCTTCGAAGAAGGCCGTCCACTACAATGCACCACAGGAGGGGCGACAGGACACCCCCCTGTGGGCAACCCCGCGGAGCTATCCCCCTTACTAGGCCTTCACCCCATCTGGTTTCGAGTCTTCTTCGATGCAGCATGCTTCCTATCCAGCAAACTAGCTGGTCCGGCACGCCACATCTCAAAGCTTCTCGACAGATGACTTCTGGAGGAGTATTGCTGAAAGCACCCTCTATATCCAAGAAAGTGCCCACAGCGTACCCCTTTTGTTCCAACTTCTGCTCCAATTTTGCCACAACAGCATGAAGCGTACTTTCTACCGATCAGCCTGCCTGGAAAGCATGCTGCCCTTTATGCAGCGGGGAGGCCAAGAGCACCTCATCCCTAATGTATCTCTCGACCAGCTTCTCCAGCATCTTCAAGATAAAAGACGTTAGGCTGATCGGTCGGAAATCTTTGGCAGCAGTGTAACCCTCCCTCCCAGGTTTGGATATGAAGGCCACTCTGCCATCCTTCCATGCCGATGGCACGTGTTTAAGGGCTATACTTGCCCTAAATAATTTTGTCAGAGGAGGGACGACTACATCCATGCCTTTTTGTAAAAGCACTGGATAAATGGCATCCGCCCCTGGTGATTTAAAGGGACAGAATGACACTACGGCCCATTCCACCTTTTTGTAATCAACGACCTCAGCGGCGAAATTCCAGTCGGCCCTTTCCACACCTTGGTCCCGGCCTTCCTCCTCTTGGTCGGTTCGGATTCGCTGAAAACCCGGGAAGTGAACTTCCATCAGGTGATCCAGCGTTGCTTCTTCATCTTCGGCAAACTCACCATTATCGAGCCTTATGAGCCCGAGGCGAGCTTCCGGATTTTTCGCCAGGATCTTGTGGAGCCTCGCTGTTTCCGGAATGTTTTTCGATTCCTCGCAGAAGCCCCTCCAATCTTCCTGCTTATACTTCCTTATGTTTTTATTGTATTCACACTGGGCCGTCTTACAGATGTCCCAGTCCGAAGGCAATTTAGTTCTATTTGCCCTATTGCACAACATTCTTGTCTTTCTACGGAGTTTCTCCAGGTGGGTGTTCCACCATTCTGCTCCCTTCCTAGACTTAATTGTGCTTGTAGGGCAATTGTTCTCATATGATGTGGTCAGAGCCCTTCACAGAAAATCTGCGGCGTGCTCCAACTCATCAATGGTACCATAGCTTGTGGGAAATTCCGCAAAACTCCCTTTGAGTTCCTCTTTATATGAGTCCCAAAGTGTATTTCTGGGGTTTCTGATATTGGAAACCACTGGTTTACCTAGGGTTAATCGAAACACAATGTGTTTGTGGTCCGAAAGAGACTCCTCATCGGAGACTCTCCAATCCACTACCCTGCTCCTCAGTGCACCTGAACATAGAGTCAAATCGAGAACCTCGCTCCTGTTTTTAGTCTGGAATGTGGGAGTATCACCCCGATTCAGAATCTCCAGCTCTGTGCCCGCTATGTATTCAATTAAATCTCTACCTCTGTCATTGATGTTTGTGCTTCCCCACACCGTGTGGTGAGAGTTTGCATCACAGCCCAACAGCAGAGGGATCTTGTTCTCTTGACAATACCGAATTAGAGCCTCCACCTCTCTGGGAGGCGGGGGTCCATCGGCGTCGCCAGGGAAATAAGCCGAGGCAATAAATACCTCTAGCCTCTCTCCATTACTGCCCCTGAGTCTCACCTTAATAACGGTGAGATCTCTAGAGCAGAATTTAGGCACCAAGATCGCATCCATACCCTTGACGGCTATGCATGCCCTTGGCGTTTTTTCGCGTGGCCCCTTATATATGGAGCTACATCCTGACAAGCCACAAATTATTTCCCTGTATAACCAGGGTTCTTGGATTAGGGCGAGCCCTGTCTGCACCACAGACATGCGTCTGGCTAAAACCGCCGAGGCGCCTTTGCTGTGGTGCAAATTAATCTGCGTAATGGAGATTCCCGTCTCAGCCATTGAAAGGCTAGTTCGGGGCACCTCCGGACGCTTCTGGGACCCCTGCGGATCCCAGTTGGGTCACCCGGAAGGTAACCCTACTCGCCCCTAGATAGGGACGATAATCTAGAGCCGCAAGGGCTCTGATTGAAGATTCGGGAAGACCAACGACTAGAATCCAGCCTCTCCCCTTCGACCTGGATCCCTGCCTGTCGGAAAACACCTTCCACGAATCAGTTCGTAGCGACGGGTTCTGAAAACTCAGGCGCCCCAGAACGGTCGCCGGACTCTCGGGATTACCGGGAATCAGTACGGTCGCTCTGCGGTACCCTTGCAGACATTCCGTCCCCTTGACTTCCAAGTTCAGACCTTCTCTAAGCCTGAACATTGGGGTTTTCTCCACAATCCAGTCTCGCGACCAGATATCCGCGGCCTCCACAGCGATAGCCCCCGACCTAATGAAGACCTCGTTGAATCTGGGGGCGCGTCCCTCACAAGGTAACGCGTCAATCCCTTTTGAGATTTCATCCCTCAACCTGTCCAAATCCTCGAGAGTTAGACAGTCATCAGGATAACCCGACGCAACGACGACTCTCACCAGGGCGTTGTTGGCCATCTGCGCGAAAGTAAGGCCCTGTGTTACCAGAGCCTTCTGCCGTTTCAACTCCCTGTTTGGGGGAGTTTCTGCGGAGCCCTTCTTCCTCTTGCCTATAGAATAAGCCTGAGGAGTTGCTCCGTGTAAAGTTTGAGCAGCCACTGCCCCCTGTGAGGAGCCTTGGCTGCTGTTTGCGAGCCGCGCATTACGGGCTCTCCTTCTTTGTGCTCCGCTACGGTGCCTCTTCCCTACGGAGAGTTCCGTCAGCTGCACTTCCACGGCTTCGACATAATTGTCTCCACCATGTTCATTATTTCGCACCGTCTCTGGAGGGTTGCCCCCTACGGAGCCTCCCTCTTTTGGCGGTGGGTTGGATGATGGACCCGAAACAGATCCCTCATCGTTTATAGTTTGTTTTTTTAAATTTGTTGGAAACATTCATGTCCCACAAGAAGCTAGGGAAATAGGAAACACCCCCCACAGAGCCCCGCTTGCAGGGGGCGGGTCTAAATACTATGGGATTCGACCTGGTGTCCCAAAGTCTCCGTTAAGACACCTCCTTTGAAACCCCCGCCTGACCACCTCTACTGAGGGGGCAGACAGGCCATTCAGCCCTCGACACGGCGATCACATCTTAGCTTGGGAGCATGAGAACTCGCGCTCTCGATATTCCAGTGGTTTGCCATTACCCCCTGGAAGGATCGCTCCTTGGTTTAAGTCTCACCGACCAGAGTCCGTCAGTTCCCCAGAGTAGCCACACCTCGCGATGCGGCCCCTCAGGTTCACCTATTTCGGATCTGTGGTCAATGAGACCCGTAAGCCCTCCCACCAGCTACAAGGTTCCGCGATCCCTAGGGAGGGTTGTCATCAAATAAATTAAAACATTATTTTTCCTTATAATATTTGTTAATCACGATGGCTTCTCTGACAATTCACAGATCTTAATAACATCCGAAGAAGCACATTCCAGCCTTCCTCTACATTTTTTTTGTAACTCAGGCAGAGGGGTTTTTGATGGTAACTGTTCTTAACAAACTTTACATCTAATCTCATTTTGTACCTGACGAACAATGAAACCTGCAATATAGCCAATAACGTATTTGATATATTACATATTACTGTTATGAAGGACGTCTTTCACATAATAATTATGATCAACTAAAATGTCATCAGGCATTGCCTGAGATTCGGAGCATTCGTCAATCAGTAGATGTGTGTTGTCTTCTCTCTAAATATGAATCAGTGAAAAATTCACTGATTGAAATAGTACTTAGAAATTTCATTGATTAGTCAGTGATTCTACAGTTATTCACTAATTAATTCAGTATCATCAGAGTAAATCATGTGAGAAATAACCCCTAAGTTTCAAAGTAAAGCTTTGTTGTTAATCTTTTACTGAGTTAGCAACAATAATTTCTTGATGAAACAAATTTTTGAATTTTCCTGCTGTAAGTGTGCTGAAGTAACTAAGCGAAAAATATACTCGTAACTTGTATAAAAAGTACTTACTTAACGGGTGTGTCGAATCTTGAAATTAAAGTAATATGTGAGGTTACTTGTCATTTAGAAGCATCGAAACTTTTCACCTTTTTTAATGTTTGATCACATTTATGTGTCTCAAGTTATTACTGTGATTATTTTATTGAATCTACTAAAATCTTGTTTTATTATGACTGCTAAATTGACATGGTGCAGTGCTGTCAAATTTCAAGTGTTTATTTCACTAAATAAATGAGTAACTGTTCACAGATTGTCAGTGATCCATTTCCAGATATTTCAATCAGTGAAGTTTCACTGAAAATCAGTGATATTTCACTAATGCAGACTTAGAGAGCTGTATGATGCTATTTTCAAATTCCGACCCTTTTAATTCTATCTGAATTAAAACTTTTTTAATCGCGGCTTGAAACTAAATAGTATTGGGGTTGTTATTGAGGCCACTTCAACTTCTTATTACAGAAAATAAAGTTCCAAGTGGTCCTGCGACAACTTATATGTAAGAAGATATATGAAGCTAGAGTCTCCGTTTAAAATGTATTCATTGTAAATACCAGTAACGCTCGTCTTCATGATTATCAACCCTAGGAACCCTGTTTTATTTTCTGTGCCTGAAACCGCCTTGTTATCGACTTTCAGTCTACAGATCTATTCGATGTAAGAGGAAACATTTCGCCGAACTTCATCCATATTTTCTTCATTAATACAACGTTTAGATCTATTCTTGCAAAATATGTTTTGAGAATTTAAGAGATCAAATGTATCGTTTTTATTTTGTGCTCAAAACTTGAGCAGCTAATTTAACTTGCATGTTTTCTTTATGAAAATGCAAGTGCCTCCGACAAACTTTCGTTGAAGCATGCAATGCTCGCATATCTTGAAGCTCAATAAGTTATTCTATATATTTCCACGAAGTATACTCTATCTTTTTTACGGTATGCTTACCAGCACAGGTATTTCCCTTATTATCACAATCTTCGCAGTCTTTTTCGCAAATGAGATCAGTAGTTTCCATGGCGTGTCTGATTAATTTTATCATGTGACACACGCCAATAATAATAAATCTTTTTTTTCGTTAGTGGGACGAAAGAATTACGACTGCAAATCATTTCTTTCCTTCAGATTTACCCGAAGGGCTCCACCTATGCTAAAGTTCGATCCTGTTCCATCGAAGGTTAGACCAACAGTTTCGACTGCTGAAGATTCAATCTCGATTAAACATTGTTTCTTTAAGTCAGGTCTCTAAACGGCAGTCAAGGAATTTATAAAATAGGATCTGATAGCGATCTTAAAGTTTTGATTGACTTCGACTACGAAACAGGGATGAGAATAACTTCCGAAGATTGGGATAACCACACAATATTCTACAAATAAATTGAAACACAATTGTATACAGAATATTAAATTTTATTGAATTTAGGAAATTACGAAATTTAGAGAGAGATAGTTTATTTGAAATTTCAGAAAGGATTATGTTACTTATTTTCTTTGATCTTACTTTGCTGGATTAGTTTTCAAATTTAATGTGCACTGGAGACTCTCAGGTAGCATAAAATATTCATCCAGATCTCCACCTTTAAATAAAAAGACCTTAATAACGAGTTTAAAAAAAAAAGAATTGAATATAAATACTTTAAATATTTTCTGTATTAGAGAAGATAACTTTGATCGATATTGTAGATTTCCATTTTCACGGTGTGTGAAAAGATTCCTCTTCTGATTGATCGTTACCATCTCCGATGATAATACAGATTGCTAGTAATATTATAGTAAATAAATTGAACACATCAACAATTTCATAAGGAAAATCTAAAAATTAATGATATTTTTCGACGAACCATCAAATATTCAAATGTTTCAAATTCCCTAAAAAGAACTAACTTTAGGAAGGGCGCAAAATTGCTTTTTAAAATATTATTAATTTTCCTTCTAATTAAACGTTTCTGTTACCATGTATATGGGATTATTTTACGTATAAATTTTCAATTTTAATTCAATAATTGATTTTGAATATATTTTAAGGATGCATTAAAGTTCTTTCAAGTTCACAAATGAGCATTGTTAAAAATGATTTATAGAATCAAGGAAAATATTCCTATTCTTAATTGTAACTTGTTTTGAAACAGAACTGAAGGCGAAATTTAGAATGAAAAATTCCGGTTGAAAATGTTGATTTAACAATAGTTATTAAGGGTGCTATGTTTTTGCTTTCTTCGTAGGTAAAAGTTGAAATAATCATTTAATAATAATATTGTAGGGCGGATTTTATTCCTCAAAACATTATCTACAAATGCATTTAGTACATTTTTGTTCAAACAAATTTTATTCAGGAAAAAAACTAAAGAGATTTGTAGAGAATCTCTCAAGGAACAAAATGAGCCCTACAAAATTAGAATTAAAAAAGAATTGCAACTTTTACCTAAAGAGAAAGCAAAAACATACAACTCTAAATAAGTAATATCCAATACAAAATTTTAGCCTGAAATATTTTTCTATAAAGTTCGGCTGCAGTTCTCTTTTCAAATTAGCTACAATTGACGATGGCAATATTCTCCTTGATTTTATAAACCATTTTTAGAAATGTTCATTTTGCAACTTGAGATTACTTATTAGCCCATTTTTCATGAAACGAAGTACTTTCCGTTGCTTCTTTGTCGACAATCATTTCCGTGGACTCCTCTCATTCAACTTACGCTTTTGTCGCTTTTGCTGCCACGATTTTGTCCTCGTGTCCCTGTGAAATCTACGTTAAAATCAAGAAAATATAATTGAAATTAGACACACCATTCGCATATACATACATACACACAAAAAAAAACACACACACACACACATATATATATATATATATATATGTAGGGGAAAGTGGGGTATGGTGTCAGTGCGAGGCACAGTGACTCTTGCTAATAATGCTCGTGTTTCTTGAGTTTTATATCAGTTTTTTAACATAAAATAGTTTTTTTGAGTACCAAAGAAAGCTATCTTACGTAAAAAAATGAATATGAAAATTAATAAACATGAGCATTATTTGCAAGAGTCGCCATGCCCCGCACTGACACCATACCCAACTTGCCCCTAAATATATAATATGTTTATAATGTTTCATAATAAAATTTGTATTATATTTAAAATGATTATATTTCAATTAAATAAATAATGAATTAATTATGATATTTTGAAATGATTGTCTAAATTAAATCTTAAAATTATATTGACATAAATTAGAATGTTTTTTTATTGTTATTTCATATATCTTTCAGTAATTTTTGTATATGTGTATACAAATTTATATTCAAGTGAAATTTTTCTTTTTAATAACATTAATTTTATTTTGATGAAGCATTTATTAATAAATCACATTTAAACAATTTATGTTCAAATGAAATTAATATATAAAATAATAATTAATATGATGCTATTAATAATGCGAAGATTAGTTACGCATATTTTTTCTATATTTCATTATTTTTAATATTAACATTTATTGGAAAAAATTAATGAATTAACAAATAATATGCATATAATTTCAAAAATAATTTAGAAGAAACAATTTTGAATATATTTATTTAAATATTATGAAATAAAAATAAAAAAATTTGATAATGAGATTATATTGTATATTTATGTGATAAATATTCAATAGTTCAAAATTCAAAAATAATAATCTTTTGAATTTCATTTGTAAATGTTAAAAAATTATTTTAAACATTTTAATTACAAATAAAAATTATAATTAACAATAATAAATAAAAATTTTATGGAATAAAGATCCTTGATACAGATACAATTTTATATTAAACTAAATATATAATAAAAATTAAAAATATATTAATTAAATTTCAAAATAATTAAAAATACATATAAATAAATAATAGATATTTTATAGAAGAATATATTTTATTTTTATCATAACAATTTAGAATATAAATAAAAAAAACATAAAAAATAAACATAAATAATAAATAATCGACTGCTGCGTTTACAGAAGATATCGTTTCGCGTGGTTTTTTATACTAGCCGTTTTCATAAAACATACTTTTAAATCATTGTTTAATATTTAAATATTTACTATTTTTAGTTTTTATACATTTACTGAGGCAAAAAAATGATACTATTATTTCAGAAAAAATAACAAGTCTTACAGTCCTATTTTATTTCATGAGACAATGGATCATGAAAGCAATGGAATTGAGGCATTATAACAATTTATTGGTAATCATTCACCTAAGGTAAGAATTTCTCTAATTTTTTTATACATTTAAAGTTTAAGTTGTATTATTTTCTAATAATTTTTTTTAAATTTCGAATTTATATCATACAGGACGCAAGTAACTCGACAGAACCTACTAGTTCTACACGAGACAAAGAAACATCCAGTTTATTCTCAAGAATGGAACCAAAAAAAAAATGTCGAATCTCAAATAAGTAACTTATAATTTTTTAACAATTAGAAGTTAAAGAACTACTAAAATTCTCCTTCAATATCAACGTAAGATTGTTTACAGTACCGTTTTTAAATTCTTTATTATGATTAGAAGTTAAAATTTATGTAGCTTTAGATACTTCAAATTACTAAAAATTTAACAGTCTATTTCTAAAATCTTTTACTTTTTAAGGTCTCGAAAATACAGTTTTAAATTCTAAAGCCTAGATTCAAAAATTTTAATCTTTAATTCGTTCAATTTATACTCTCTTAAACTGAACCAGTGAAATTGTCACTGATTGAATCAGTATTTTGAATTATCAATGGTGAACCAGTGATTTTTCCACTTTGACTGGACGAACCAGTAAGAGATTCAACTAAAATAGCGCTACTGATTCTACCAGCTACGCCAAATGATAGATTGAACCAGTGATATAGCGCTCCACGCGGGCAAGACATGAACCTCCAGTCGTCTGGTACGCGCGCGTCGTCGGTCAGGTCTTTGGCATTTCTCGAGTGAAAACGAATCTTATTGTGTACAAGTGTTTGTTTTATAAATATTTGGTGCCTGTCTGCAATGAGCAGGCGATATAATATCTTTCGCTTGATAGTGGGAGGTCCCTGGCCATGGGTTTGACTTTGAGCAACGCGGCACGTTAACATAACGACGGGTCTTTCCACAATCAGGCGCAACATATTATATCCCATTATATTGCAGCCCGGCCTTCATTTATTGTTGTGAGGATAAGGTGAGGTTTTTAAAATTTAATTTTTACAAATCTTACCTACTGGTACTGAGAAACCAGTGAACCTCGCTGATTAAACCAGTGTCGGAACTTCACTGAATGAACCAGTGAATGCTCACTGATTGTCAGTGACACACTTCTGGCTATTTCAACCAGTGAGATTTCACTGCTTCATTTTAAGAGAGTAACTGTTATATATTCGTAATGAAGAGTTAGAAGTTGAAAAACATTCCTAAATTAATGTGACTACCAACCACCAACAGCCATACCACGCTGAAAAAACCAGTTCTCGTCAGATCACTGAAGTTAAGCAGCGTTGGGCGCGGTTAGCACTTGGATGGGTGACCATTCGAGAAAACTGAGTGCTGTTGGCACATCGTGGGTGTGGTGAGCCCACACTTGTAGTTATTTACTACAAGTTATCAACCTAGAAACACTACCCGAATCGGGTAGTGTCACGCCTACCCCGAAAGGGAAATGGCTTAATGGTATATATATACTGCTTCTACCACTTTCAAAGAACTTTTTTACTCATTGTTCAGATTCTCAATGACTGATTCACAATATTGTATTTAGACTATTATCTTTCAGTGTATCCTTCAATGCTCATTCTTTAAATCTGTACGTGCCATTTGAAACTTTCTCATTTTCGCAGCATCTGCCTTTTGTGGATTATAACTTTTATGAGTCTGTTCCTTTCGCTTTAAGGAAAGTCTGTAAGGATCAAACAATGGAAGTTCTAAGCTTGAGACCTCTGAATTTGAAGGATCATCAAGGAGGGTACGAGACCATCTGTATAAATAAACCCTAGGTTGCCGATCCGCCGGCGATAACCACTCAGCATGGTCTCGGTAACTAGGCCTGCTTGATCCTTCTTCTTCAGGACACGCTCGATGTTGCCAATATTCTCAATTTTGACTGTATATAATTTAACCTTTCTGGCAACATTGGAATTTTCTAGGTCTCTTGCGAGCATTGCACTCGAAGACCAGTGCTCTCGGAGACGCGAAAGAATGATGAACTAACCGAATGATGAATGATAAGCGAACTGTATAGTGTATATTGTTAACTTCACAATCTCTAAGTGTTTTTTTTTTCTTGCACCAATTTTCTGTACCATTTTAATAATCAGTGATGTGACTTAGATGTTATTAAAAATGAATCAGTTTTTTAACAGCATCTCTAATTGATTTAACAAAATGAACCTGAACTTTCAACAAAGCACGTTAGTACGTTTTACGCGTGTAGACACTCATTTTTCTCTTAAATTATGAATTCAAATTTGAAAACGATCATAAACTTTCCCACGTTTCAAAATTAAACTCGGCAGTTTGAAATTAAAAAGTTAAACATTACACTTTTAAAAATTATATACTTTCAAATATAAATCATTCCAATAAATTTTATACATTGCAATCTGAAAGATTTCTTTCTAACGTTTCATAAAATTGATAATTTCAAATTAAAACAATTAATAGACGCAATTTTCACTTTAAAAAAAATGAAAATTTTAAAGCAAAAACCTTGTATGTATACCATTAAGCCATTTCCCTTTCAGGGTAGGCGTGAAACTACCCGCTTCGGGTAGTGTTTCTAGGTGGATAGTTTTCTTGTAGTTATAAATAACTACAAGTGTGGGCTCACCACACCCACGATGTGCCAACAGCACTCAGTATTCTTGAATGGTCACCCATCCAAGTACTAACCGCGTCCAACGCTGCTTAACTTCAGTGATCTGACGAGAACTGGGGTTTTCAGTGTGGTATGGTATATTTAAATATTAAATTTTCATTTGAAAACGTTATAAGATGAATAATTTTAAACTGAAATATTCACAATTGGACAATTCCACGTTTAAATCGTCCACAATTGTATAATTTCTAATTCAAAGCCTTGATGCTTGAGAAAGTTTCTTTGCCGGCTTTTGTATTGATTTGACTGGATACAAAACAGATATATATAATTATTTCGCTGAGAAGAAAGGATGAGGATCCCACATAAACCAAAGCGTCCAGGGGCCATCCTACTCTCAGTCAAATAATTTTCTATCCTCTTTTTGCATCTACGCTTCAATTGTTCAAAATTTGGTTAAACTAAATTAAAAATTATTTAATTTCAAGATTTAAATGTGAAATTAAAGAATTCAAAAGAACTTCAGTATAAAGTAAAAAAACTGTAATGTTTACAAGCCTTTAATTTTCTGTGATATTATATTGAATATAATTAAGTTTAATATTATGCAATTCTAAGCATTTCAAATTTGACATTGCATTTTGATTGCTTAGACTTTAACATTTTTCCAATTTAAGTTTTTAAAATTTAAATTTTTTGGTTTTGAACAGTCATTACTGTGATCTTTTTATTAGAATATCAGTTTGATGTTTCCTCATTTCCTTCCTTTTAGTGAACAAATACTGGCATAAAATTTCTTTTTTTTTTAATATTGCTTCAAAGTTCCGCTAGGTCGTTTCAGGTCCGAAAATGAATTTGTTTAGTTTTGGATATTTCAAAAATAATAATTGAAGGCTGAAAAATTCTGTCATTCCTAGAAAGTTTTTGGATATTTATTGGAGACTAAGTATTGCTACCCAATTTCATGAAATTTTTAATTGCTGAAAATAAGAATAGGCCTTGAAAAATAAGCGTAAAATTATATATGTCGTAGTCACTTAGTGTAATTAGACGTTTCATGAATTACTAGCGGATTCTGTAACAATAGACAGTTACACTATTCATCTAAAATTTGCAGTTAAGCATCTTTAGACAGGTAGTTTGACAGATGAATGTATACGATTTGTCTAACCATTCTAACTATTTTGGGTCAAATCAAGAGATCATTTGTAGGAAGTAAGCGTAATGAAGTTGGATAAATATAATTTGAAAATTGCAATTTCACTTTCACGATCGGTTTTTTTTACATTATAAGAATATAGTTAACTACTATGAACGAAGATTCAAACAAAATATTTGATTTTGGCTCTATTCAATGTAGCCAACAAAATAATATTCTCTGAAATTTTAGTTTTTTAAATTTTAAGTTTTTTTATTAACATACTTAGTAAAATTTGTATTCGCTCAAAACATAAATAAGAAATTCTTTATAAGTACTCTTATATTTATTTATGTTTGAAGTCTGAAAGACAATTTATTGTATGCAAAAAAGTCTAGTGACTAAAAGTGTATCTTGAATTAAAATTAGAATATTCATTGCCTGAAAAGTAAAAATTATTTCAAGAAGTACAACATTATATTTGTATTCTCTCAAATTTTCTTGCAATTTTTAGCAATAATTATGAAAGAACATTTGGAAAAAATTTAAAGTTTCACACTATGTGCTGGATAGAACATTAGTCGTTTCATGAAATATCTAGAATAGTTAGACACATAGGAAAACTGTGATCTAGTTCACTGTATAAATGTGCTTGCGCAGTTCACGAAACGGTAAAAATGTTAATACAGATAGAGTAACTATCGATTATTACGCAGTCCGCTAGCAGTTCATGAACTGTTTAGGAATTTGATGAAGTGAATGTAATAGGGAAAGAAATAAATATAGTAGTAATGGTAATTCTGGTAGGAGGAGGAGTAGCAGTAGTTTTAGTAGGGAAAGGGGGGAAAAAGGGCAAAAGTTGGGGAAACCGGGAAACAACAACAACAACAAAATCATTTTAGAATTATTAAGGAAAAGTTCGACGATACCATTGTTCGCGATTTTGGTCTTTTCAACCAAACTTCCAAAAAGCTCGAAAAAGCCAAAATAAAACGATTCTTCACACTTGTAAGAACCTGGGTCTGATTCCGAAACATATTGATGACAAAATTGGCAGTAACGACATTTTTCTGTCAAATAAGCACTGTCGGGCTTCCTTTGAAAGAAATCTGAACATTTTTAAATTCAAAGCGTTAAATCTTGAAATCAGGGACACAAATTTAGAGATTCGGGTACTGGAGAGAGATAGTAAGAACCGAGGATAGGTTGAGAGGCGAGATTGAATCAAATATAGATGACCTTGAGTTTTTTGAAGCACACAAGGCCAACTTGATGTTTGACCTTGAGAATAATTTTGCACGGAATCTCATCACAAAATCTAAATATGAAATAGAAACCCTGAAAAGAGCGCAAAAACGTTCCATTCCAGTAGATCGGGAAAAATGGCTGGACAACAGATCGGGAATAGATTTACCGGAGGAGGTGGCGGAGATTTTGTCTCTCGGTGGCAGGTTTGCCTATGACAGGCCTTCACGTGACATACCTGTGGACGAAATTCTGTTCGGTATTGAGGAAAAGATCATTAAGGTCGTCGACAACAGACAAACTGACAGCAACAACAACAACAACAACGACGACGATGGACAGACCGACGACGACGACGTGACCACTGAGGATAAGCAAAAACAAAATCAACTGAGAGCAGAAATAGCTCATGCAATAGAAAAAGAGGTACTTTCGAAAAACCATGACAGGGACTCAACGCTTGAACACCAGCTAGACCGATACAGTGTCCACAGAAAGATGAATGTCGCGAGAAGGTTTGTGGTCGCAAATCCTGATATAGTCATTTCGCAGGCCGATAAGGGCAACATTACTGTCATTATGTTGAGATCTGATTATGATAGCAAAATGATGGACCTGCTAAATGACAACAACACCTATGAGAGGATTGACCGAGGATCTACGGTCTGCCCACTATACATAAACCTGAGTGCCCCTTGAGACCGGTCACTCCTTTTTGTGGCTCTCCCCTCGC
Source organism: Andricus curvator (assembly GCA_932195095.1). Taxonomy (NCBI): domain Eukaryota; kingdom Metazoa; phylum Arthropoda; class Insecta; order Hymenoptera; family Cynipidae; genus Andricus; species Andricus curvator. Next base: position 44,381 of record CAKNYM010045768.1, on the reverse strand, counting down.
GAAGCTAGCAAGATGTCTCGCCAACGTGATTCAAAAAACCACGGGCGGTACATCTACGCATGTAAAAAACTCGTGGAAACTGGCTGGAAGATTGGCTGGACTATCGGTCCCAGACGATTACACCATTGTATCGCTGGATGTGAAATCGATGTTCACCAATATCTCCAATACCAGGGCCATGGTGGGTGCTATGAAGAGGTGGGACCGGATCAAGGAGAGCCTGCGGGGCAATAATGTGGAAATATCACAGGACAGTTTCAGGAGAGTGGTGCTTCTCTGCTTGGAGAACTCTTATTGCCAGTTTAAGGGTCTTTTTTACCGACAAAAACAAGGGACACCTATGGGATCGCCTATATCCTGCGCTATAGCCAACGTTGTTATGGGGGACTTTGAAGATGAAATCATCTCGAGTCTTCCATACAAATTGATTTTTTGTCTAAGGTATGTGGATGACTACTTGATATGCCTGCCCAAGGATCAGGTCTTTGAACTTCTTGGCCGCTTCAACGGTCACGATGATGAGAATCTTTTAAACTTTACTCTGGAAGAACCGGTGAATAACCGAATTGGCTTCCTAGACATCATGGTGTCCGTTGAGGATGGTAGGATTGTCACCGACTGGCACAGGAAGCTTTACTGGTCGGGCAGGTATATCAATTACCAGTCGTCTCAAAGCATATCGCACAAAATTAGCGTAGTGTACTCCCTGGTGGACCATGCCATTAAGCTGGCAGACAGTAAATTTCACCAGTATAATCTACAAATTATCCGTAGCACACTTGCCAGGAATGGCTATCCGCCTGGGTTCGTTGAGAAGTATATGGTTGTACGAATGAATAAGATCAAAAACTCACCGTCGCTTCCCTCCTCGACTACTGCGCCCTCATCGTTATTGTCTCCGTGGTCAGCAGCAGCATCATCGTTGCTAACGACAAGTATTCCGGACTACTCGCGAAATGTGGTACTTCCATATATAAAACAAATCAGAAATCCAATCAGACAAATTTTGAGAAAATATAATCTAGGTCTAACGGAGAAGGTGGATTTTAATATCAAGAGAAACCTACTTAAATCGCCCAAAGACAAAGTGTTCACCGAATGGAAGTCTGGTGTCATCTACTTGTACAACTGCAGTGACTGTGACCAGTTCTACATTGGTGAGACGGACAGTTACATGCAGATGAGAAAAAACCAACATGTGAATGACATCAGACACGGACGGGAAAATACAGCCCTTTCCAGGCACGTTGTGAACACAGGTCACTACTTTGATTTCCAAGAACCTAGAATCATGAAAACTGCACGAAACAACAGCGAAAAACGACTTTTCATGGAGTCCTTTTACAAAATCAAAAATAGATACAACGATGAAAGCCTTAAAAATTCACCAACACCAACAATGTCACTTTTAGAATCATCTTTATCATCTAATAGTGGCCATAGCAGCAATAGCGATGGTAAAATTAAAATCAGCCCGATTTATCACAATCTCATAACAGGTATCCGCAACGACTCATCATCGTTGTCCTCCCCATCGTGTTCAACCACAACAACAACTACAACGAGGCAAAACGTTGCTGACAGCCATGAGGGCTAAAGCAGCCTTCTCATTACGTGCACTTCACTCCTTCATTCACTCATTCACTCTCTCGTTCACTCATTCATTCACTCACTCATTCATTCCCTCATTCGCTCATTCATTCATTCACTCAGTCACGCATTCATTCATACATTCTTTCACTCAATCATTCATTCACTCATTATCTCACTCACTCATTCATTCATACATTCGCTCACTCGCTCATTCATTCATTCATTCGTTCATACACTCACTCGTACATTCTTTCACTCATGCGTGCATGGACATGCAAACATTCGTTCTCTCATACACTCATTCGTTCATTCACTCATTCACTCATTCATTCCCTCATTCTCTTATTCACTCATTCAATTATTCACTCATTCATTCTTTCATTCTTTCATTCGTTCACTCATTCATTCATTCATTCCCTCACTCGCTCATTCACTCTTTCACTCATTCACTCATTCATTCGCTCTTTCACTCACTCATTCATTCACTCATTCACTCCCTCATTCGTTCATTCACTCATTCCTCACTCAACCCCTCACACATCATCATCATCATCATCTATCTATCTATATCTACCTCTACACCTATATTCACTGCCCTTGTTTCATTCCTGTCCGTACCCTTATCCTGGTCATCATCCTATTTCCATTCACTGCCAAAATTGTAACCTTGTCCTACTCCTGTCCTTGTCCTGTCCCTGCCCTATCACTACCCCTGTCTTGTCACTGTCCCAGTCTTGTCCCGGTTCTTATCCTGTCCTTGTCCTGTACCTGTCCCTGTCCTGGTACTGTCCCTGTCCCTGTCCTTGCCCTATCCCTGTCCTGATTCTGATCCTACCCTATATAACATGTCTTTGCCCTGTCCCTGTACTGCTCCTCTCCCTCTCGCAACAGCTATAAGAATCGAATGCGCGAATACGTCTAATTCATGTCTGAACGTCAACGGCATTTTTTCTTCAATGAAAGGGATAGAAATAGTGATAGGGGTGGTGCGGGTAATAGAGGGGGATGGAGGGGTGGAAATTACAGAATCGGTAGAGGTTTCGGAGTTAGTGAAAGATGTAGAGGCTTCTTTGGAGGTAGCCAAAGTAGTGAAAGAGGGATAAGGCTTCGGACGCGGCAAAGTAGGAGAGATGGCCAACGTGGTACAAACCCGTTCCGTGATTGCTAATCCATGTACATAAATGATAGTGATAATTTTTTCTATATTACTATATTATTGTAAACATTCATTAAAATAAACTTCTTTTTCGTACTTTATGCATTACTTGTTTCAACAAAATGAATTATATTTCATAAGGAAATATAATTTTTTTAAACGTTTTAACAAAAAAAATGCCAATTTCTCATATTCCGTTTCATTTTGGTTACGTGGTTTTATTTTTCAAAAGCAATCGTCTGTGTAACCCAGCTGTTGAGCGCGAAGCGCGAGTATCCTAATAAAAAATTAATCGTGACGGCCGTAGGTGCTTTGAGAACACTCTTCACAGTCAAATTAAAAAAAAACATGTTTAATTTCACTTTATCATTGTAGTTTATGAGGGGTTTGAATCACAGTCTTTGATTTGCGCGCTCAAACAAAGTAAGGAGAAAATATTAAAGTCTTCATGGAACATAAAAATTGTACATTATTTTGCAATATCTGAATAAGCAGTACCAGATCGAGGTACAGAAGTAAATATAATATACAATACATTAGATATAATAGGGTTGAACATAATTTAGAAAAGTTCACATTTTAAGTAAAATCGACCGCGAAGCACGAGATACGTGATAAGAATGTGTTCGTTGAAGCCGAAGGAGCTTTAACAAAAGAGAATTCACAATCACCAAATTACAGTTGTTGACGCTTTGACCTTTAATTTCAAAAGGTCTGTACACAAATGTGTGGGAAATACAAAGACCGATTCTGGATAAAAATTCAAAAAGTGAGCGCTTTTTCAAAATTTCTGAGAACACTTTTTCAAATTTAAAAATCTTTTGTGCGGATGTTCGTAGTAACCAAAAATACAAACAATTCATCCTAATGACAAACAAAAATGAACATTTCAAACCAAAAAACGCACGATATGGAAAAAGTTAAGAGGAGAAAAACGTTGCTTTCTGATCGCATAAGAAATAATAAAAAATTCCAATTTGCGGACAAACTATGCAAGATATGAAAAAAGATGAAGAAACAGAAATTGTGCATATAAAAAAGGTCTACAAATTTTTTATTGATCACTTCTTGATGGGATACGTAATTTTTTCTACTTGAAAAAATAGCGTTAAAAATAGAAAATATAAGATTTTTAGAAATACGACGCAAGGTAAGTAAAAAGATGAATCGAAGAAAATCGTGCATTCAAAAAAGATCTAGCAATTTGTTAGCAATCACTTTTTGATAGAGTGCATAGTTTTTGTATTAATCTTAGAAAATAAAATTAAAAATAAAATAATCAAATTTTTGGACAAACGACATAAGATATGAAGAAAATTAATGGACTAATTGATTAATATGAATTTATTGAAATGATAGATTTTTCAGGATAGTTGAGGATAAAATTTAATGCAAAATGAGAAACAAATATTAAAGTTCTCATGATAAATAAAATTTGTACTTTATTTTGCAATATCTGAATTAGCCATCCCAGGCTGAGGTGTAGAAATAAATATAATATACATTTCATATAATGCAAAGCACGAGACACGTGATGAGAATCTGTTTGGTAAAGCCAAAGGAGCTTTAACAAAAGAGAATTCACAATCACCAAATTGCAGTTGTCGATGCTTTGACTTTTAAATTTAAAAGGTCTGTGCACAAATATGGGAGAAGTACAGCAAACCGAGCTCGCAGCGCGATGAGAATGTGCCCGTGGAGCGGACAGTTTTCTTTCATAGCTTGTGTCGTTTTTACAAAAATTTAATTCTTTTATTTTTAATTTTATTTTCCAAGATTAAAACAAAAACTACGCGTTTTATCAAAAAGTGATTGCTAACAAATTGGTTGATCTTTCTTGAATGTACAATTTTCATCTCTTCATCTTTTTACCTACCTTACGTCGTTTTTCGAAAGATTTAATTTTTCTATTTTTGATGCAATTTTTTACGAATAAAACAAAAACTACGCATCCTATCAAAAAGTGATGAATAACAAATTTGTAGATCTTTCTTATATGCACAATTTTTGTTTTTTTTTTCATCTTATTTCATATCCTGCATAGTTTGACCGCAAAATGTAATTTTTGATTCTTTTTTTGCGCGATCAAAATTTGAATTTTGGATTTTTGAGAAAATTCAGAAAGTTGGTATGACAATATTGTAGGGTGCTCAAAAAACAACGTTTTTTTCGTCTTGAATTTTTTTCATATCGTGCGTTTCTTGGCTTAAAATGTTCATTTTGTTTCGGTTTTGGAATTTCGTAAATGCTATAACAACAGTAATTTTTCTTTTGATCAAAAAAAAGTCATGGATATAAATTGTTCGTATTTTTTAGTACTATGAACATCTGCAAATGGAATTTTCAAATATTAAAAAAGTGGTCTCAAAAATTTTAAAAATGCTCTCACTTTTTGAACTTTCATCCGAAATGGCTGACTAACGAACTTGATCTTCATTTTAGGACACTTGAAGAGTATACCAAACCCAACCCAATCTGTCAATTCTTTCGAAAGTTATCATGCTAACAGACTAAAAATCTACATACATACATACATGTTCTTTTCGTTCAGAATGTTTCAAAACTGGGACATTTGACAAAAACGGGGGGGGGGGGGGG
>CAKNYM010045768.1:12596-34636 GCA_932195095.1 Andricus curvator | reverse complement strand
CCAACACCCTGTCAGACCGTCTTAAGTAGACGGTCTAGATTCGGACTAGCCAGACGATCTCTCTACTTAAGACTGCCACGAAATTTTTCCACACGGGTATAGTTATCTTTTTTAGTCAAAAATTCGTCTTTTTTGGCAGAAATTAATTTTTTTCGTTGAAAATTCGTCTTTTTGACTGAAAATGCATGTTTCTGGTTAAAAATTCGATTACTCCACTTGAAGATTCACTATTTCAGTTACAAATTCATCAGGTTGGTTGAAAATTACTTTTTTAAACTGAAAATTCAACTAATCCATTTTTGGTTTAAAATTGATCTTTTTAATTAAAAATACAATTATTTTGTTGAAAATTCATGTATTTTGTTGGAGAATCGTCTTTTTCGGTAGAAAATTCATCTTCTTGGTTGAAAATTCAAGTATTCCAAATACCTTTCCATGAACTTATTTGAAAATTTATCTTTTTGTTTGAAAATAAAACTACGTGATTCAAAGTCAAACTCTTTTGTTAAAATTTTGTTTCATTTAAAACTTATCTATTCCAGTTTAGTTCCATCAGTTTAATTGAAAATTCATCACTTGATTGAAAATAGTTTTTTTTTTTGTGAAAAATTCAGCAGTTCCATTTTTTGTTGAAAACTGATCTTTTTGAGTTCATAATTCAATTATATGGTTGAGCATTGATCTTTATTAGTCGAAATTCAAGTATTTGGTACCCGCATTGGTTTTACCTAAATATGAACTGAATTTTGAATGGAAGAAGATAAAATAGAAATTTCTTTGAATTATTATTGAAATTCATGGACTTGAGAGACATATCCAAGAAATGAATTATGTTTTTAGTATCATTTAATTATTTAATTAATGGATGGTGAAAATATATATAAAAATATCTTATAATACAATATCTAAAAAAGCTGTTCAAATTAAAAATATTAATTTAATCCTCAGAAAGTGATATAATAAACTCGCGAAACTCTATACATATTTCGAGCCAATTAGTTTGAAAAATAAGAAATGTCAGAATACACTGAGAAAAATGAATAGTTGGGGCTACTACCTTTTTATTAGTAAAGCATTCATTGGTTCTTACAACTGTTCAGTTAGTAACACCAACTAATCAAGTAGTCGGTTTAGGAAGCCGTTTGTAGTACTCGTGACTAGTTTATATTAGTAACGTTTTAGTAGTCAGAGTTACTAATAAATTAGTCATCTGTACTACTAATTGATTTTTCTGACAAATTAAAGTAGGTGGCTTAACTGTTTTATTTGCTACCGTGGTTGGTACAACTGAGAATGCGGCAAAGGTACCAACATACCTGCGGTAAAACGAGGGAGAACGTTTAGACATGGCCGTCATAACTCGTTGCTCACTTGATGTCTCGTTCATCATTTATTGATGGAAGTGTCAGAAGTGTTGCAAAGTTTAGGCTTCGGGGATTATATCGAAGCATTTGAATGTATGTATAAGAAATTCAACAATCAAACGAGTTTTAATTTTTCCTGGAAATCCTAACCTACAAAGTTCATCTGCAATTAGAAAGATCCCAGTGGGCATAGGGACATATTTTTTTAGAACGTCTTATCAGCTGAAATGACATCAGCGTCCCTAAGATGTCACAAAAAAAAGATGCCCGCGTGCCCACTGTGATCTTTTTAATTCAGATTTCGATAGTATAGTAACAGATATTTTAATTAGTCCTTGTGAAAAAAAGAAAATAGTTCTACCTACAAATTTTTTAGCAGACATGACAAACTATATTAGTAAGTTCAACTACCTACAGACAGTCGTTTTGACAAACTGAAATAGTTAGTCTACCTAATAAAATAGTAACGGCAACTACTCGTTCCCCAACTAACAAAAATAGTTCTCACTACTAACTAAATAGCAGTACCATTATTTACTAACTAAAATAGTTGTCCCAACAATTTTATTAGTTGTCCCAACTAATCTTTTTTTCAGTGTAATATAAAACCTGGAAGCGTCAAGTAATTTTTTTTGCAGGATTCGAGTAGACACTCTGTATCGTCATACAACATTTTTCATTTCGAATTCTGTAGTTTTCACAGTGAATTTGAAATAATCAGCAAGAGCCAACAACAACCCGCAATTACCAATTTTTATGAATATTGACCAAAGTTTTTGCGTTTGTGTAAATTCTTTGGCAACGTGTCTCTTGTTTCCAATTGACGCGTGTAGATCGAGTCTACATTCCGAATGTCTAACATTTTCAAGGATAGTAAATAGATTTTTGATATAAGGGAGAACGCGACAATTTACCGCCTAAATGTAGTAACACGAGTAATATTTGTCAATATCACGTGAAGGCTAGTACCTATATAAGTACAGCCAGCTCAAGATATTTTCAGTAGGAGTTAAAGGAAGTTGCCGGAAATCAGTTCCTGCTTCTCAAAAGGTGAGAACTGTTTCTTGTATCCTGTTCTTCTTCATAGTGATATTATTTGGAAATTCTGCAGAGTTTTCAAATAATTTCACCATGAAGAAGAACAGGATACAAGTAACAGTTCTCATCTTTCTGGAAGCAAGAACTGATTTCTCAAATATTTCTTGGACCGTAACCCAGATGGAAATACACCACTGGCGCAGTACTGGCCCAGTACGGGTTGCCGGAGCCCCAGTACTGGACACCTGCACTAAGCCAGTACTGGCCGGTAATGCTCCGCAATGTACGATGAGTGAAAATTTTGAAAATTGTATCAAATAGTTCTGAAATCATATAAGATTTTCTGTAAAATTCATAAAAAAATATTAGAAAATAAACTGAATTTGTTTCTACAGAAATTATAATTAGGTTCCAGTATAATAAATAATCAAGTATATTGAATATTCCCTAAAATGTAATGCTTAGTATACTCTAGATGAAAGATTTTTATTTCCATTCAAATGTGACTCAATGTCAAAGTTTGAAGACAGGTAAATATTATTTCTTCTTGGCAATGAGACCAGCCCCGAGACCACTGATGTTATCAAGTATCATGTCAAATAAGAAGTGTCTCGGCGTAGCAAAATTTTTTGATCGACTATCCAGAAAATCTTATATGATTTCAGAACTATTTGATAACATTTGCAAGATTTTCGCTAATTGTGAATAGCGGCTACAAATCTTGTTGGTTCAGAATTCAACTACTTGGTTGAAAGTGGAACTATTTTGTTACAAATTAATTTTTTTAGTTGATGATTCATCGATTTAGATGAAGATTTTTCTTTTGTGTAGTGCAAAATTTAAATATTTTTTTAGGATTCAGAAAATTTTTCAACTGAAAATCTAATCTAAAAACTAATCTTTTTAGTTCAAAATTAATTTTTTTGGCTTCGAAATAAGTTATTTATATATTGGAAATTAATTTTTTGAACAGAAAATTCAACTATTTCATGTTTGGCTGAACATGAATTTTCTTCAGTTGAAAATTGAACTATTTGTTCGAAAATTTCTCTAGTTTGTTGAAACTTTGTATTTTGTGGTAGAATATTAATATTTTTATTAACTAATTCCCTCTTTTGGTTGAAAATTCAACTATCAGGTTAAAAATTTCATTAAAAATTAGAATTTTTGTTTGCAAAATCCACGTATTTTATTAAAAGTTGTTCTTTTTTTGGTAGAAAATTCCTTTGTTTGGTTCAAAATTTATTTCCTTGAAAAGGACCCCGCACCAACTGTACAGTAAATGACTTTTTGTTAAAAATTCTAAATATAATTTTTGTTTGTATTTTGGAACCTGCGGACTGAAAATTCAAAAAAAGAAAGTAAGAAGAATGGACAGTGTTTCGACAAACACTTGTCAAAGTTTCAATTTTTACATGTATTTTAATAGCAAAATGCTTTTTTTAGTGAAATGTTTTTTTTTCTCAAAACGTCTTTGATAGATTTGGCTAAAAGTTTCACATTTGAATGATCAGACTTACCAAAACTAAAAGTTCATACCCACGAACTAGAAAGATCAACGATTTTTTGGGTATACAGCATGTTATGGGGGTGTTTTCATACCTTAAGCATCCAAGTATGGAAATCATAATTTCTTGGTAACTAAAATCAATAGAGATTTTTTATTCAACTGCTACGGTATGGAATCACTTTCAAATAAGTAGAAGAAGCGTTCATAGCAAGAATATGTCCTTGAAGTTATTTTATAAATCCGCTTTATAATATTTTCATTTCTCTTGTTTGGTGCAAGTTTGTTCAGGTGTTCAGGATTCAATGTTCAAGGAATAATAAAAAATAAAATTTTGAAGTCATTCCTTTTCATGATATTTTAATCAGAACATCTCGTGTATTTTTTTTCATTAAGGAATGCCATTTTCCTGGTTTCAATGTTTAAGGGATGTTAAAACATCCCCTAAGATTAGATGAAAGACATATTCTTGCTATGCTATACTATTTTAGAGTCCTCAACCAAAGGTCAAGTTCGTTAGCCAGCCATCTTGGATAAAAAGACAAAAAGGGAATTGGCAAAAATTTTTAAGACCACTTTTTTCACGATTCAAAAATTTTACGCAAAAGAAATTTTTTTAAATCATCGAAAATAAAGATATCGAGCCAAACAACGCACGGTATGAAAAAAGTTAAGAGAAGAAAAAAGTTCCTTTTTAAACACCCTAGAAGATTGTTATAACAGCTTTCAGAATTTTCTTGGAAAATTGAACATTCAAATTTCGACCGAACAAAAACAATGAAAAATTCCATTTTGCGGTCAACCTATGCAAGATATGAAAAGAAATGAATAAGCAAAAAGTGTGCATCCAGAAAAGATCTACATTTTGTTATAAATCACTCTTTGATAAGACGCGTAGTTTTTCTTGATGCGTTGAAAATAACATTAACAATAAAATAATTAAATTTTTGGAAAAACGATACAAGGTACGAAAAAATTTAAGAAACAAAAGCTGTACACTCAAGAAAGATCTATAAATTTGTCATGAATCATTTTTCGATGGATCGCGCACTTTTGGTTTTATTCGTAAGAAATAACATTGAAAATACTTTTGTTATGAAAATACATTAAAAATAAAAAATGAACTTTTTGGTAAAACGACACACGCTACAATAACATTATATTTAACTAAATTTTTCGCCAAAATTATTTCTACAAATTTTCTTAGAACCACTTTACGCTAGGATGCGTATTTTTAGCACAAATAATAAAAAAACATTGAGAATAAACAAATTATATTTATGGAAAAACGTCACAAGTTGCAATTAAATGTTTAATTGCAAAATTGTTTTTTTCCTTCATACAATGCGCACTCTTTTTGAATTATAAAGACAAGACAATGAAAAAACCTCAGTTTTAATACCAATGCAGATTATTAATTGTGATAATATACGTTTATTGAAATGATACATTTTTCAGGGTAGCTGAGAGTAACAATAATTGCAAAATAAGAGAGAAATATTAAAGTCATGATGACAAATAAAATGTGTACATTATTTTGCAATATCTGAATAAGCAATCCGAGGCCAACGTACATAAATAAATATAATATACATTTGATATAATAGTGTTAAACACAATGTAAGAAAGTTCATATTTTGTACAAAATCCAGTGCGAAGCACAAAAGAGAATTTACAATCACCAAATTACAGTTTTCAATGCTTTGACCTTTAATTTTGTGAAGTCTGTGCAAACACGTGGATTAAGTACAAAGACCGAGCGCCTAGCGTGAGGTAAATATCGTACAGTGTTTTCAAAACTTATTTATCTAACTAAAAATTAAACAATTCTATTTTTTGTTTAAAATTCATCTTTTTCAGTTGAAGTTTATCTATTTTGTTAAAAATTTGTCTTTTTTGGTAAAAAATTCATCTTCTGGGTTGAAAATTCAGCTATGTATTTGATTACAATTTTTTTTCATTAGAAATTTACCATTTTGGTTTTTAAAAGTTTTAAGTTTTTTTTAAATTTTTCTTAATAAAAATATAGCTATTCCATTTTTCTCATGAAGTGGATCTTTTTCAGTTGAAAAAAAAAACACATTTTGTTGAAAATCGTCATATTCAGTTAAGCATTTATTTTAGTATAAAATGCATATTTTGGTGTTATTCATTCAATTTTTTTGTCAAAAATTCGTCTTTATGAAATGAAAACTGAACATTTTCGATAAGCCCTTTTTCTTTATTGATTGAACAATCTTTCTTGGTTGAAAATTCAACTCTTTTGTTGAAAATTCATATTTTTCTGGTCCAACCGTTTTTTTGTTGAAAATCAAAATATTGCCGGGAATTGGCAGATCGGAACATATGAAACCCTATCTAATACAACGCTGCTGAAGGCTGGTGACCTTCTCAGCATAAAACATCAACCAATTGCGACTCTCTCGGTTTCCATTCCTTGTTCTCATCCCCCTAGCCCCCGTAACAGAAGTTTTGGTGGGACTGACGTTACAACTAGACTCTCCACCGTACGACGAATCACTACTTAATTTGGACATGATTTCGACTCGCAAAACAAAATTTCGCGCATAAAGGTGGTAGTTGGGTTGTACAATCTAAACAATGAATAAAACAAGCAATAAAATAGCCTCAAAATGGACTGAAACTTTGATTGACGAAATGCATACACACGGTAAACGTAAAGGTCGAGTTTCAGGCGATGAATGGAAGCTGGGTGTTTGGAATGCTAGAGGGGTGAATGATCTTAAAGTAAGAAAACTGCGAGAAACTATGCATGCAAGGAAACTAGATATTTTATGTGTACCTGAGACGAAGAAAAAGGGTTGGAAAAGTAGAAACATTAAAAATGGGGTGTTGAAAGGGGGTTTTGAAATATGGTCAGAAGTAGATAGTGAATCACATGGTAGTCGAGGGGTCGGTTTAATTATGAATGAAAAAGCAAGACAGCATCTGAATGATTAAGGATATATATCGCCCAGATTGCTGTGGGTCAGAATGCAGGTAGGAATCAGAAGATTATTTATCATAGCGTGCTACGCCTCAGTTGACAGTGAGGCGCGAGAAGTCAAAGACGCCTTCTGGGACACTTTAAATGATACAATAAGTACTTGCTATCAAGGTGAAAGAATAATTCTGCTAGGAGATGTGAACGGATGGGTGGGCGTCTAACGTCAGGATACAGATACAGAAAGGGTACTAGGTAATTTTGGGGATCCAACAAGATAAAATTATAACGGGGGAAAATTAGTAAGCTTATGCTCAGAAAAGGGCCTATTTATTCCCAATACTTGGTTTCGACATAAAATGATCCACACGTACACCTGGTGTAAAGGAAATAATCACAGTGTAATTGAGTTCGTTATTGCGGATGAAAGACTAAGAGAACTAGTCAAAGATACAAGAGTCATGAGGGGTTCCGAATGCAATACTGATCATTACCTTTTAGTCTCCAAAATAAACTTAGGGCGGGGATGGAGAAGAAAGAGAACACAAAAAAACGAAACAAACGCAAATCAAGATTGAAAATTTACAGAAACCGGAAGTGCGAATAGATTTCCAGAATGAGATAAACGAACGCATAGGTAGCGTTCAGGTTTCTCACCAAGTGCACTCGTCGGGTGAACCTGTAAAAGGGGCGTGGTTTACAAAAGTGAACTACGAGTTTTTTATGTTCTTTGAACGGGTGCGTGTGCAAGGGTTTGACGCGAATATAAAAATTGTCATGTTATGTTCACATATAACAACATAATATGTTTTATGCCCCTTCATTATATGATAATGGAGAGGCAGCGAAAGAAAATTAATGTTGCTGTAATGGTGCATTCATACCTTTCCGTCCGAACGGTGCGGGCAGAAAGTCCATGAGATTGAAAGCGATAGAGAGCGGAAAATTAAACAAAAGTAGTCTCTATCTCTTTTACTCTCATGACTTTTCTGCCTGTACGGGTCAGAAGGACAGAGGTATAAATGCACCATAATTAACTCGAACGATGATGTTTACAACAATCTTAGAAAGTGATGATGAAGATAGTGACTATCTCGTGGAAATTGGAATTGTGATGGAAATTTCGATGAAAGTTCGAGGCCCAAGGGAAACGCCAGTTAGAATAATAGGATTTGCTACTATGGGATTTTGGTCTTCTCCCAAAATAACGATGTGTTTCCCGGGCGCGCAATCCATATCCGTATACTTATTTACACTCTTCACAATTCACTCTGCTTTTTACAGCGTGTTTTATACAAGTTTCATTTCAAATATGCCCAAGTTTCCAACTTCCCGTTAATTCTTCCCGCCAATTTCAGTGTTCACTCGCATCCACTTACCTTTTTGGTGAAAAAGTCACCCATCGAGTGACCCCTACCCGTCACTCTGGTGATTTCCGAACGGTTCACCCGGCTCGATCCGCCCACTCACCTAGCGTCGCTGAACGACACCGAGTGCACCCGAGTGCACTCGGTGAGAAACCTGAACGAACCTATAGGTAAGGCAACTTGGTAGGCGCTTAGAAGCAATAAAGATATAGAGGGCGCGTGGACTTTGTTACGGGATATCATTGTTAAAACTGCGATTGAAGTGTGTGGTACCGCTGTTGTGGGAAGAAAGTCTGGTGATGCATGGTGGAATGATGAAACTGAGGCAGCCCGACAAGAAAAGAAAGAAGCGTACGAGAGAACCTTGAACATCACAGGTCTTAGCGACGAGGAGAGAAATAGGCTCAACAATTATTACAGACACAAAAATAGGAAAGTTAAACAACTAGTCAAGGAAAGTGAATATGAAATCACAACAGAAGAATAAAAGAAAATACAAAACGACTTTGAAGGAACCGTGAAACTATCATTTAAACATATGGAGGAACGTAAAAGTACAGAGTTTGTCAGCATGAGAAACAGCAAAGGTGTAATGCTATATGATATAGACGGGACAGTAGACGCGTCAAAAGACTCTTTCAAACAATTATTAGGAGGTGAAGATATAGGGCAACAGAACTGCGACATAGAACATAATGCATTAGAAAACTCAGTTGAAAAAGTCTGTGTCACTGAGGTTAGAGATATAATTTAGAACTTAAAATACTGTAAGGCTGCTGGTGTAGACAGTATTAGCGCTGAAATGCTTAAATGCAGTGGCGAGTACATATCTCACAGGTTGTGCGAATTGATAAATTTATGTTTCGAGATGGGAGAAGACCCAGAAGATTGGAGAAAAGCGATTATCGTACCAATATCCAAAAGAAAGGGAGATAAACCCAACTGCAGTAATTACAGAGGTATCAGCCTTCTAAGTACCGTAAGTAAAATATACTCAAAAATACTTATTCGTAGGGTAATGGAAATTACAGAAGAAAATATATGGGAAGTCCAAAGTGGATTTATGCCAGGAAGGTCATGTACAGATCAGATATTTAGCCTAAGACAGATCACAGAAAAAAGCTTGAGAGTAGGAAAGAAATTTTTCTGTGCATTTCTTGACCTAGAGAAAGCATTTGACAAGGTAAATAGAAGTAAACTTTGGGAAGTCCTTAAAGAGTACGGGTAAATGGGAAACTGAGTGACTGGTTCGATATTCTGCAAGGCGTGAAACAAGGATGCGTTATGTCCTCATGGCTATTTATCATATTTACGGATAAGTGTCTAAGAATGGCCCTCTTCGACGAAGAAGGTGTAGATCTCGAAACAGTGAAGGTACGTGGGTTAGCTTTCGCAGATGACAAGATTATTATAGCAGAATTGATCGAGGACTTGCAAAGAATGTTGACTGAACTTAATATAAGCATGAAGAACATGGGCCTTAAAATTAACGTAAATAAACCAAAAATCATCGTGTTTGAAGGAAAAACTGAGAAAACATTGTGCAACATTGTCCTGAATGATGAGAGATTAGAACAAGATGACAAGTACGTATATCTGGGTATCCTATTCACTAGCGACGCAAAAATAGATGGGGAGTTAGAAAGGCGCATAAATAAGGGTAAATAGGTTATTGGTAGAGCAGGGTCCATGCCCAGAAATAAAAACATATCAAAAAAAGCTAAAATGGCCATACATAATTCTATATTCGTACCGACTGTACTATACGGTAGCGAGACATGGACCTGTCAAGAGAAGGACAGGAGTAAAATTAACGCGATTGGCATGAAACCTCTACGCACAATATGCGGAAAAACACTGATGGAAAAAGTGAGAAACGAAATAAGCTTCAAGAAAGTGGTTCAAAAGAGACAATAGTTGACACATGGGAAAGAAATCAGTTAAGATGATTCGGACATTCTAAAATAATGAAAGATGAACAACTAACAAAACAAGTGTATAAAGGTAAAGTAAATGGCAGTATGCCCAGAGGCAGACCGCGGAAAGAATTGTTAAAATGTGTGAATGAGACCTCAATCCGAAAAGACATTAGAAGCCATAGAAACAGGAGAGCTTGCATGAAAAAATGCATGGACGTGGAGAAAGCTAGAGAATTATGCCAGGACAGAAAAGCGTGGCGAAAAATAGCTGGTAAGGAGAGTGTGAGTAGAGTGAATGGCGCCTGAAACAATTGACCTTGGATACTAATGGGTTCGAGCGGCGAACCTGACATAACAACCTTGTGAGGCTCTTCACTTGGGGTTGTGTCTAGAGACATTGATCAACAACACGGGTCGGAACAGTGTTACGGAACAAACGTGTTATTTAAATAAATAACACGAAAATTTTAGATCAATCTGAAAAATCTAAAAAATCTAAAAAAAAAATCTAAAATCAGTTGGTTAGACGCTTGGACTTCACCTTAGACGTCCGGGGTTCGATCCCTGAGCCGGTACCTCTTAAAATTTTTCTATGTACCTTTACCGAGGTTCTGGTGGTTCGGATCCCACCTGACCTGAATGATGGGGTAAAAACCAGGCTTTGCCCAATATTTCAAGGCCACGCTCTTATCAGATCACTTGATTCCATTGTAATAACGCGTCCGTGACTGATAGCATATACCGGGACAGCCCCGTGCATACTATTCAAAAAATAAAAAATAAATCCAACTCTAACTACACTATGTTCCTAATTTCATACCTATAACATCATCGCGGAAGATTTCAGAGATCGTATTATATTAACTTATTATATCCTCATCTCATCAGTCACTTGACTTAGTCCGTGGCTATGACGAAAAATCGGGTTCACCCGAGAAGAAGATTGAAAATAAAACAATAATAGGATGTTGCGCATGGATGTGGCGACCTCATGGACCGAGAGCTCCGGCTCTTGCAGTCAGCCACGTTGCTTTGGGCTAACTCCCCAATGCAATGAATTATGAATCAGTGTTACGAAGCCTGATATTTTCCTCTAAGATCTGAAGAACAAGATCATTCGCGTGATTGAATTCTCGGCACGAGCCGATGGTAATATCACGGCAAAGGAGAGAAGAAAAACGGGCGAAATATCAAGCACTTCTTTTCGATCTGAACAGGCTGTACCAAGGCTACAAAGTCCATCTTCTAGTTCTCATAATCGCCTGTCTTAGAGGGATGAAAGCTTCTTTTATTAGCCAACTCAACAAGATTACGGCTTGCCAGCGTCAGGCTCATTCTCAGGATGGACAAATTAGCTGAAGCTAATACTGCTCTCCGCGATTTGCTCCCCGAAGATGTTAATCTTTGGAATCTGAACTGTGTTGTTTACGAGAAGGCGGTCTCCCTGCTTAGCGACAGTAGAAGTAACGATACTTCAGTACGTCTGAGTAAGACTCGCGAGCGTATTGCACAGCTTCAGTTCAAAATTGAAACGGCGAGACGGCATGCATCAAATATTCAGTGCGTGATTAGCTACATAACATTAAATAAAAAATTTGCTCCAAAAGTTAGGGCACTTGCTCGACACTTAAGGAAAGCAAATCACACGCTGAACAAGTGTTAACTGTTGACCATCAAGCAGCACTGGACGCAAAAAATAAGATCTCTTTCAACAGCGAAACAGCGCCTTGAACGGCGAGTAAAGTGTATTCATGAAAATACCACCTTTTCTACTCATCCTTCCCTTCTGTTCAATAAAACGTCACGTGCCGTTAAAAATCCGCATATTCGAGAAGAGATTCAAGTCTTTTGGGAAAAAGTATATGGAGATACTTATCAGCTAAATGAAGAAGCTTCAGATATATCACTCTTTCGTAACTTTTGCCAAAGGCAAAGGCTACCAGGTCCAGAGGAAGAGTGTCCACTAATTACTGCTGAAGAAGTGAAGAAAGTTATCGCTAGAACTAAGAACTTTTCAGCGCCAGGGCCAGATAAAATCAACAACTTTTGGTGGAAGAAGTTTACTTCTACGCACCAACATCTAGCTCGTATATGTACTACTTTCTTAAACGGAGAACAACCCGTCCCGCAGTGGCTAGTGGAAGGACGTACGGTATTGAACCCTAAGACCGGAGATTTGTCAAGTCCAAAGAACTGAAGGCCCATAGCTTCTTTAAACACTAGCTACAAGCTATGCACTGGTATCCTCAAAGAGAGTATATTAACATCTATCGCGCCAATATGGAGTGCAATAGTTGAACAACGTGGATGCAAGAGAGGTCTGCCAGGTTGCAGGGAGAACCTGTTAATAGACAGGTGTATTACCCAGGACTCGATCAGGTATCAACGCAATCTGTCCATGGCTTGGATGGACTACCGTCAGGCATTCGATAACACGAACCATGAGCTGCTTATTAAGCTCATTGAGTGCATGGAGGTGCATACAAAAATAGTGAGATGCATAAAAGAGCTTATGCGCTTGTGGCGGACAAGATTTGTCATAACATCTGACAAAAGACAAGTAACTACAAGCTACATCACATATAAGATGGGGGTCTTCCAAGAAGACTCTCTAAGTCCGATACTTTTCTGCATCGCCCTTTTGCCTCTATCTATTGTGCTCCGAGGCAAAAGCTCTGGATACATATGTGGCCCGCCGAACAGAAGAGAATATAAGGTCAACCATCTTTTATACATGGATGACCTTAAACTCTTTGCTTGCTCGAAAGAGGACCTTAACATCCTTGTGGAGGCGGTAAATAGGTACTCTAAAGCGATTGACATGAGCTTCGGACTGGACAAGTGTGCCTGCGTCCACCTACGCCAAGGAAGACTAGAAACTACATCATCGCGTCACGATCAGGATGTTCAACTCATAGGCGGAAATACCGTTCAACATCTTGGTATTGGAGAAACATATACATATCTTGGAATACCGCAAGCGGAAACCTAGGATGTGCGTGTGTTAAAGCGGTCCTTGGAAAAAGGTATCGCCAAATTCTCAGAAAAATTTGGGCTTCCGAATTATCTGGAAAGAATAAGATCCAGGCGACCAATATGCTGGCCGTTCCTATACTACTCGACACGTTTGGTGCAGAAAAATGGAACGTCGATGAGTTGAAGCAACTTGATCGAAGCACACGCAAGATGATGACAATCCATCGAAGTCATCATCATAGATCTTCCGTACCTCGAATATACCTCCCTCGAGATAAAGGGGGTAGAGGCTTGCTGAGCTTGGAGTGTCTTCATCGCAGAACGGTTTTGGCTACAGCCTGCTCAGTTCTAAATAGCATCGATTTTCTTATGCGACTCGTACATCAACATGAAGTCGTCAATGCTGTGGCGTTTCTATACCGTGCCGCAGATAGGGCCGCAGAGGAGCTTGGCCTCCTATTTTATTCCAGCGACACTACACATGGCCTAGCATCACTAACACCTTTGGTGCTCAAAAGTCGTGTACAGGAAGCAGAACATACGCTTCTACTAAGAGAACATGCTGACAAGCCCCTTCATGGTAAATTCTACGGCATTATACGTAGAGAAGAGCTCTCGATGGGTCTGTCCAACATGTTTCTCAAGTCTGCTGGATTGAAATCAGAGACTGAGGGATTTCTGTTTGCCTGTCAAGATGGCGTTATAGACACCTTAGTTTACCGCGAGAGCATAATGAATATACCTGTAGGCGATACCAACTGCCGAGCGTGCAAGCAAGAGCCAGAAACACTTGGACATGTTCTCAGTGGATGCTTAAAATATGCACGCTGCGGGTACATAGAGAGACACAATGCGACTCTAAAAGTGTTATATTACCATCTTAGGCACATCTATGGTGTTGATCTATTGCCCGTCTTGCCATACGCCCAGGGGGAACTCGAGTCCGTTGTGGAGAATGATCAGTGTAAGATCTACTGGAAATTTTCATTCTCCATCACTCAACGTATGTGATACAATATCTCTACAAGCTGTCTGGATTAAATATATTAATTGAATCCTTAGAAACTAAAAAAAAACATTATATATAATAAACTCGCGAAACTGTATACATATCAGCAAGTTTCAATTTTTAAGACAAAAGTTTTTGCGTTTGTATAAATTCGTTCGCAACGTGTCGCTTCATTCCAATTGACACGTGTAGATCGAGTCTAGAACCCGAGTATCTAACAGTATCAACCATAGTGAATAGATTTTTTGATATAGGAAAAAAAACGCCACTTCACTGTCTAAATGTAGTAATACGAGTACTATTTGTCAATATGACGTGAATCCTAGAACCTATATAAGTACGGCTAGTTTAAGGTCTTTGCAGTTGAATTTCGGGAAAGTCTCCAGAGATCAGTTTCTGAATCCAGAAATATGAAAACTGTTACGTGTATACTGTTTTTCTACGCGCTAATATTTTTCCGCAATGCTGTTCGTAAGTAGAATATAATATAATACTAAAGCAATCACGCATTAACATTTTTTACATCCAGATATCCACAATATCCAAAAATTTGCATTTCACCTTGAAACAGGTGAAACATATGTTTATTATCATTGTAATTACTTCGCCAAAAATGTTTTTCAGGGTGCAATAAAACATTTTATTCTACAGTTTTGAAACTGAACGAGGCCACATTTTTGGATACGTAGATGGAAGGAAATAAATGTAGAGTACAATTTTTCTAACATATGTTAGAAGGAAATTAGGTTTATCGGTACACGTAAAGATTGAATATGAAATTTTTGAACCTTTTTTGGTAAAAATTTCATTTCATATGCTATGTAATAAAGATTTTTTTAGAAATTATTACAGCTTGAACTCAATTTTTCCCAACATATGTTACAAACATTATTATTCACGTGTACCCATAATTTTGAAATTTTGTATGAATAATCAAAATTAATCAAGTTTGAAACGAAATTGTTGCCAACGTGTCGGCAATTTTGTTATTAAAACCCTATGCGTAGGCCAACATATGTTCCAAAAATTTATCTTTACAATCTATATTTCCTTCCGCCTCTGCATCTAAAACTTTCTATTATATTGCGCTATTGCGTATTACGCATTGTGGTATTGCGCGTATGTCCTGCAGAAGTGTTATCAGAACTTACCGGTGAATTACCAGATATTTCCATAAATTTCAGCGAGTATTTTGAAGAAATATAACTTGCTGGTGGAACTAACGTAGCATATGTACAAAATTTCACAATAATGTCTTTTCATTGTTTGAATAGAGATGACAATTTTACACAATCGCATTGTCTTTTTGAATATTTGATTTGTCATGTTTCCCATTGCTGTATCCTTCCGCTTCATTCAAATAAGGAAAAACATTATTAGCAAGTTTCTTCCTTCTTCAAATCTTTCCTATATGATTTCCAAACGTGAATAGTAAAGATAATAATCCCCATCGTTTATCGTTTTATAATTCTTTTAATTATTACATATATGGGTAGTTGCCAAATAGTTGTGAAATCTTAAAATTTGTATTTCAAAATAAAAAATTCATTTGAAATTTGTCCATGTTCAAAATTTCAAAATGCCTTAAAAGCTGCGTTTTCAACGTCCTAAAAAATTTACATTGTTTAAAACATTCTTCAAAACTTTTTTCCAATTTCAAATTATCTTTATAACTTATAACTATTATCACACTACTTATAACTATTATCACACTACGCTCTCGGTCATTGTACATCCCCCATATTTTTGCATAGGACTTTTAAAATCAAAGGTCAAACCATTGATAACTGAAATTTAGTAATTGTGAATTCTCTTTTGTTAAAAGAAAAGGTTAAAAGAAAATTGTCAGATCTAATTTAAAAACAATTTTGTTATTAAACATTCCATTGTACCTTCTGTCTCTTTGTCCAAAATTTAATTTGTTTATTTTTAATCTCATTTTTCACGATTAAAATAAAAACTGTGCACTTTATGAAAAACTGAATTATAACAAATTTGAAGCTCTTTTCTGGGTGAACAACTTTTTTTTACTCATATTTTTCGTAGCTCGTGTCGTAAGTCCAACAAAATTTTTTTTTATTTTGAATGTTGTTTTTTACGATTGAAAGAAAGACTACGCGTCCTATAAAAAAATGATTAACAAACAATGTTTAGATTATTCTTGGTTTGATAATTGTTTCCAATCATCTTTTATTGTATCTTGCATTGTTTGATCGCAAAATGGAATTTTTTTTTTCATTATTTTTTGTGCGATCAAAATTTTAATTTTCGTTTCTTGCAACAAAATTTAAAAAGTTGTTATGATAATAGCTTAGAATTATCATTTTTTTCTTTTCCAATTTTGAAAATGCTATAACTCTGCTTATTTTTTTTTTATCAAAAAAAGTTGCATGGATAAATTGTTCGAATTTCTGAGTGCATAGAATTTTTAAATCTTGAAAAATATTAATATTTTTAAGGCTTTAAACAATGTGCGAAAGAGGAATTCAATTCGAGTAGTTTTTTAAAAGTTATCAGGTATACAAACGACAACGACAGCAGACAGACACCGACGTAAAAACAATATTTGCTGACATAAATTTTCCCCGAAATCTTAAAAAATGTTCTTTTTCTTGGAAGCTTTAAAAAATTTTGTTAAAAACTTTAAAAATGTTTGAAAGTTCAATTTTCTTGTTTGAATCTGTTTAGGCTTCAAAATCTTTTGAATTCTTTTTCGAGACTTCAAAATCTTTTGAATTATTTTTCGAAACTTCAGAAAATCACTCAAAATATTTGGAAATCTTTTCGCATATCCTCTGAAAATTAAGTTTTTTAAAATAAAAAAATCGTTTTGAATTTACGTAAAAATGTTTGTATCCTCTTGCAACCTTTCGAATTTCTTAAAACGATTTCAAATTTTGTTTCGAAATCTTCAAAGATGAACAGTTTGTTTACCATTTTTTTGAATCTTGACAAGCTAAAAATTATTTATTTTTTCGACACTTCTAAATTACGAAATATCATTTTAAATGATTCGAATTTTTCCAAAATTTTGAAAGAAAATCTGCTTTATTTTCTAAATAATTATTTCTTAAACTACCTCGAATTTTTTCTGAATGTTTGTAATCTTGCAACATTGAAAACTTTTGCTCTCCTAAAATTTCGTTTCAAAATAACAAAGCAATAAACTAGTTATATGGGAATTTCACTTTACGGAAAAGAAGTTTACATTAATGATGATGTATAAACGCGTAGCAGACAACCTCCAAATAAAAGGTCAAATCGTACAATCTCGCGCTTGGAAACTAAAAAATAAGACTATTCCTTATCGCTTAAATTCAGTGCTATATTTACTTCACGCATTCATGAGAAATGTTTTGAAATCTTTTGAAATTTTCCCAAGGATCTGAAGAAAATTTTTTAGCCTTTCGCAATCTTTCACAATTTTTGAAACGCTTCTAAATTTTGTTTTGAAATCTTCAAAGATCCACATTTTGTTAAAAATTTTTTGAAATGTTTTAAATTTTAATTACTACAACATTGTTGACATGAGCTTTTCTTTAGAAAAAAGCTCGGTTTATTTTCTAAGATTTTTTTATAGATTTTACAGAAAATCTGATATGATTTGAGAATATTGCATATGATTTACAGAAGTTTCCTTATTTTAGCGAGAACATTCCAGTAAATTCAATATGAATGGCACCATTTCTTCCAGTTACTTAAAATTCTTTAAAATTGGCAAACTATTTTTTTCTTTCATTGACAAAATATGACTTTCCGCGTGTGCAATAATCTGACACTGTATACTTTCAATATTTGTTTGACATTCAAAAAAATAAAAAAAATTTTTGCTGATCGTCAATAGCGACCGAAAAACCTTTTTTTGGTTGAAAATTCAACAACTTAATTGAAAGTGGAACTACTTTGATGGAAATTCTTTTTTTTTTGCTAATAATTCATCATTTTCATTCAAAAATCTTCTTTTTTTGTTCAAACATTATCTGTTTCGTTAACATTTTTTTTAAATTATTTTTTTTAACTAAAAATTTAACTATTCCAAGTTTAGTTGAACATTTATCTTCTTCAGTTGAAAATTCAACTATTATGGTTGAAAATTTCTGTACTTTGTTGAAACTTTGACTTTTGTGGTAGAATATTTATCTTCTTGGTGACTAATTTATCTTTTTCTTCGGCTTGAAAGTTAGCTTTGTTTGAAAATTAATTTTTTATAACTGTGAATTTATAAAAATTTCTGTCGATTTAAAAAAAAAATCATTTGCTTGGTTTAAAATTGAACATTTTTCGAATGATGTGATTTTTTACAATGAAAAATAGGCAAGAAGTATAGTTTGACGTGTTTTGTGCTGAATTTTTTAAGAACAACCTTTTATGAAGTTCAATAACTCATCGTCAGACATACTGCCACTTCATCCTCACACGGCAAACTATACTTCTTGCCTATTTTTCACTCAAAAAGATCACGTCGTTCGAAAAAAAAAGAATTTTTCCTCAAATTTGAAAATGATCAGCGGGCCAAATCCATAGGAAATAATTGATCTCGTTTCTAGATCAAGAGACTTTTTTTGTGGGGCTGTGTTATGCACAGGCACACACATGTGACATTTTTTGTCACTGCCCTCCAACTGAAACTGATTTCTCAATTGTGTGTGTGAATTTGGAAATGTCCGGGAATTGTTTTAATAGTCAGGGAACTTTTTCTAGAGTCTGCTTAATTTATTTTTAAATTGCAATGTAAAATTAAATAACAATGATTCTTCATTTGTGAAATTAGCTTTGTATTTAACTATTTTTTTGTAAATTCGTTTTTTTTTTGCCTGAAATTGTTTTTTTTTTTTTTTTAAAGAAAATTGTTCTTTTTGCTTGAAAAATCAACAGTTTGTTTGCAATTTTCACTCTCTCTTGACTGAAAAATCTTTCTCGGTAAGAAAATGAACTATTGTTGGAAATTCGTCTTTTTTGGTTGAATTCAACTGTTTTCTATTTAAAATCTTAATCCTTTTTGGTTGAAATACCCATGACTACATTTTTGATCGAGAATTCATATTTTCTGTAATGAAAATATTTTTTGTCGTTGAAGATTCATCATTTTAATTAAGAATTCATTTCTTTGGTTGAAGAATGAGCTACTTTGTTGAAAATTAGGATTTTCTTTGGGTGAAGATTACGTTTTTTAAACTGAAAATTTAGCTATTCCAGTTGAATATTCCATCAATTTAGTTATAAATTTATCTCCTTCATTAAACATTAAGTTTTTAAACTAAAAACTTAACTATTTGATTTTTGGTTAAAGAATTGTCTTTTTTAATTGAAAATTCGTCTTTCTGGTGGCAATTAATCTTCTTGGTTAAAAACTCATATTTTTGGTTGAAAATTCAATTATCCTAGTTGGAGATTCATCGCTTTAGTTAAAAATAATTACTTTTGGATTAAAATTCAACTATTCCAGTTCCAGATTCATTACGTCAGTATAAAATTTACCACTTTCTTTAGAAAAGTAATTATTTGGCCGAAAATTAGTTTTTCTTTTTGTTGGAAGTAAATTTTTTAACTGAAAATTCAATTATTCTTTTTTCTGTTAAAAATGTATCTTCCTAAATTGAAAATTCAACCATTTATTTAGAAATTCAAGTTTTTGGTGAAAATTATTTTTCTTTAGTTGAAATTTTTTTTTAAACTGAAAATCTAATTTATTCCAGTTGAATATTCCATCGCTTTAGTTGAAAATTTAACTATTCAAGTAAATGTTCCATCATTTAAGTTGAAAATTCATCTCTTTGTTGAACATTAATTTTTTCAACTGAAAACTACTCATTTTTTGGTTAACAATTTATCTTTCTTTAGTTGAAAATTTATGTTATTTTTGTTAAAAACTCAATTATTTTATTCTTTTCAACAAACGAGTTGAATTTTTAACCAAGGAAGATTGTATGATCAATAAAGGAAACAAATCTCATCCAAAATGTTGAGTCTCCAAGCAATAAAGACGAACTTATGAACAAAATTTCAATTTACAACGCAAAAATATGCATTTTCTACCCAAATAATAGAATTGTTGACTAAAAAAGACGATTTTTCAACAAATTATAGTATATTGTGCTACAAGTTGAAAAAGCGAGAGATTTAAAAGGAGTTTGAAGTTAGCTACCCGAGCGGAGCGAAGGTGGCTATCACACGAGTTTTAAATCGTCGCTTTTTCAATGTGTGGGACACGATACTTTTTCTATAATTTGTGCAAAAGTGCTAGTTTTTGTTTACCTGTTTTTTGTGTAAAAAGAAGGCGATTTTTTGTCGATTGACGCAACAATGACAATGGCAATTATCAAAACCATGGCAATAATATGGCAGTAATAATAAGCTGGTTCTCACAATTGAATAGTTGGCCCATAAAGTTGAGGGCTTCAAAACTTCCGATTTTTCGTGAAAAAAACCAAGCACAGTATTTTCGGAGAAACTGGCGGTGTTTTTTTGCTTTTGCCAAGTGACAAAAGTACATACAAAACACACAACTCGAGACTTTTCAGGAAATTGCTTTTAGGTTAGGGACGACAGTCGGAAAATAGAATGAAGTTGGCTGCGCACGATGCACGAGGCCACCCGAGGCAGCACGAACCCACCCGAAATAACATTTACTTTTTCCACTGTGTCTCACTTTTATCACTGTCCGTTTACTTTTTCCACTGCATCTGTCCACTTTTGTCACTGTTGCCCGGAAAGGTCGGCACTGCGCATGCGCCACGTCATCGACCAAAAATCGGTAACTTTTTACACCAAAAACAGGTGGAAAAACTGGCACTTTTTCGCGAATTATAGAAAAAGTGTATTTTAAACTGAAAAATAACATTTCATGACAAAACTGTACTGGCTGTATTTTTAGTGAAAAAATTAATATTCAAGAAAAGAAAAATAATTTTTTATAAAAATTGTTAAATTTTTAGCCAAAGAAATCTACATTTCACTAAAATGATGCACCTGCATTCAAAAAAATAAATTTCCAATCAAATCCATAGTTGAATTTTCAACCCAGTAGATGAATTTTCTAAAAAAAAAAGACAAATTTTCTACAGGATAAATGAATTTCAATTGAAAAAGATTAATGTTCAATCAATTAGTTGAATTTTAAGTCAAGAGAAGAACTTTCAACCAAAAGATTAATTTTACTTTATCAAAGAATAATTTTCAACAAAAAACATAAATTAAAAAAAAAAGAGTTAATTTTCTAACAAAAAAAGACATATTTTTAACAAAGTCAATGTATTTTTAGCTGAAAAATATTAGTTTTGAATCAAAAATGGGAAAGGTTAATTTTTAGATAGACTAATAAGTTTTAAAGCGAATAAAATAAATTTTTAACCAAATAAATACATTGTCCAAAAAAAAATTGAATACGAATAGAAAAAATTCGACATAAAATGGAATAGTTACATTTTTAGTTAAAAAGAAATTGATTTTCAATTTACAAAAACATGAAATTTCAACCGCAGAGAATAATTTTCTATCAAAAAAGAAATAATTTTTAACAAAATACATGAATTTTCAACGGAAAAGGTTAATAAATATAATTAAAATTTTTTTAACAAAAAAGGCATTTTCTACTAAAAAAAATAAAATTGTCTAAAAAAAACACGAAATTTAGTTAAATTTTTGCTTGAAAAAAAAATTAATTTTCAATTTTAAAAAATTTCCAATCAAAGAAATTATTTTTCAACCAAGAAGACTAATTTTTCACCAAGAAAGAATAATGTTTCACGAAATACAAGAATTTTTAAGCGAATAGTTGAATTTTCAATCAAGGAAGGAAATAAGTCACCAACAAGATTAATATTCTACCACAAAATACAAGGTTTCAACAAAATACAACATTGTTCAAATAGTTGAATTTTCAACTGAAGATGATTGATGTTCAACCAAACATGAAA
>CAKNYM010045768.1:418-12586 GCA_932195095.1 Andricus curvator | reverse complement strand
AAAGTTGAATTCTTAACTGAAGAAGGTAAATGTTGAACCAAACATGGAATAGTTAAATTTTCAGTTGAAATTTTTTTTTAGTCATCAGAGAATATTAAAATTTTGAACTAAAATGATGAATCATCAATGAAAAAAATGAATTTTTAACAAAGTAGTTCCACTTCCAAATGAGTTGTTGAAATTTGCACCAAAAAATTTTTTTCATAAGATTTGCTGTAAAAATTCATAACAAAATGTTAGAAAATAAACCGCATTGTTTTCTATATAGAAACGGTAATTAGATTCCAGTATAATAATTAATCCAACATATTGAAATATTCCGTGAAATATAATCTTTAGTATACTCTAGAAGAAAGATTTTTATTTTCCTTGAAATGAGCCTCAATGCCAAAGTTTGAAGACAGATAAATATTATTTTTTCTTGGCAATGAGACCCAGCACCGAGACCACTTATCTTTTCAAGTATAATGTCAAACAGCGTGCATTAATTAACTTTTTTTCAATCAAAGACTCGATTTATTTTCCAATATTTTTTTTAATGAATTTTACAGAAAATCTTATATGATTTCCGAACTATTTGATAACATTTTCAAGATTTCCGCTAATCGTGAATAGCGATTGGGAAACATTTTTGGTTCAAAATTCAACTGCTTAGTTGGATGTAGAACTATTTCGTTAAAAACTCATGTTTTTCCTTGATGCTTTATCATTTTAGTTGAACAATCTTCTTTTTTTTTTTGCTAAAAATTTAAATTTTTTGTTGAGATAAAAATTTAACTATTCCATGTTTGATTCAAAATTTACCTTCTTTCGTTGAAAATTAGTAATTTTTTGGTTAAAGGTTCATCTCTTGATTCAAAATTTAACTATTTCATTGAAAATTTATCTGTTTTAGTTGAAATTCATCTATTTGGTAGAAAATTTGTCTTTTTTTTGTAGAAAATTCATCTTCTCTGTTGAAAATTCAACTATGTATTTGATTACTATTTTTTTCATGACAGCTGCATCATTTCAGTAAAAAGTTGATATCCTTGGTTCAAAATTTAACTAATGTTATTGAAAATCATTTTTCTTTTTTTGTTGAATATTAGTTTTTTCACTAAGAATATAGCTATTCCATTTTTGACATAAAATAAATATTTTTCAGTTTGAAAATAGACCTATTTTGTTGAAAAATCGTCTTTTGTAGTCAAAGATTCTATTATTTTGGTAGAAAATGGCTATTCTTGTGT
The DNA here is from genome assembly GCA_932195095.1 of Andricus curvator. Taxonomy (NCBI): domain Eukaryota; kingdom Metazoa; phylum Arthropoda; class Insecta; order Hymenoptera; family Cynipidae; genus Andricus; species Andricus curvator. The sequence continues at coordinate 11,354 of CAKNYM010045768.1, read as the reverse complement.
TGTGAATTGAATTTATTTTCATAAATTCGTCTTTATGACTTGAAAAACCAACATTATGCAAATAAAATTTTATATTCATACATGTTAAATTTTTGTCATTTCTATTAGGCACACAAATGTGAAATTGTTTGTCACTGCCCTTCAACTGAAACTGATATATCTCAATTATTTTTAACTAAAATTATGAATCTTTAACTAGAATAATTGAGTTTTCGACAAAAAATCTTATTTCCAACCAAGAAGATTAACTTCTACCAAAAGAAGACCAACTTTTAACAAAATTCATAAATTTTCAACTAATAAGAGATAAATTGTTAAACAAAAAATGAATAGTTCAAATCTCAGTGGAAAAAATTAACGTTCAATCAAAGATCTGAATTTCCAACTTAAATAATGAAACATTCAATTACCAAAACATTTCTCGAATCCAAATAATATGATTTTTCAAGGAAAAATGCAAAAGGTGATATTTTAATAAAAAAAGGTTTTAATTTTAAATCAAAAGCAGCTGAATTCAACTAAAAATGACGAATTTTTAACAAAAGTTGAATTTTCAACTAAGAAAGATTCTTTATTCGAAACAGAAAAGAATTTCAACCAAACTTTCACGAACGAAGAATCATGGTTATTCAATTTTATATCAAAGTTTTCAAAAAAGTTGAGCACGGCTGCAAAAAAATTTCCTGGCATTTCCAGATTTTCCAGGTGACTAGACACCCTGTAATATTTAAAAAAAATTATATTATATTATAAAAAAATGAGTTTTTCTTAATTAGTTTAGCAAGGACAAAACTTACAGGATATCTCCGTCATATTTTTCTGATCTAAAAAAAATCAAGAAAAAAAGCAAAGGTGACCGAACTTATTTGTAAAATTAAGAGTAAATTTGAAATTTTGTAGTTTCCGGTGTTTTGAAAAATATTTTGGAATCTGGAGAGATTCGAAGTTTTTAATTTTCTTTAATTAACAAAAAAATTTAATTTTTGATACAATTCTTTTAGAAACTTTCAACATTTAAAGAAATAATTATAATATATAGTCCCAAATTATTGGAAATAAGTAGGTATTTAAAATATCTTACAAATCATAGAAGTTACTTTCAGATTTTTTTCTAATTCAGGACAGGGTGTCTACCCTACATGGAAAACCTGAAATTGTCAGGGGATTTTTTCGCGAGCATGCCTAATGTTTTTTTTATTGCAATATAAAATTGAATAAAAATCATTATTCATTTGTAAGAGTAGCTTTATATTATTGTGTTGAACTATTTTCTTGAAATTTTTTTTTTTTTTTTTTTTGAAATTAATTTTTTCAACTTAAAATTTAACCATTCCATTTTTGGTTAAAAATACATGTATTTTGTCGAAAATTCACCAGTTTGTTTGCAATATTTCCTTTCTCTTGACAACAAAATCTTTCTTTGTTGAAAATTCAACTTGCATTGAAAAGTCGTCTTTTTTGTTCAACTAAACTGTTTTTTATTAAAAATTGAAATATTTTTTGGTTGGAATATCAACTACTACATTTTTCGCTCACAATTTTTCCTGTTTTAGAATTAAAATTTAATTATGTTTAAAAGCTAAACGCTTTTTTGAAAATTAATTTTTTTGGTTGGAGGTTTATGTTTAAAATTGAAAATTCATCTCTTTTAATTCAGCTGTTTTTTTGAAAATTCGTCTTTTCCTTGGCTGAAAGTTAATTTTCTTGACTAAAGATTGAAATTTTCAATTTATGCTTATATAATTATCTTTTTACTCAAAAATTCGTCTTTTTTGGTGGAACTTAATTTTGTTGTTAAAAATTCCTCTTTTTGCTTCAACATTTAACTTTTCAGTGATAGATTTATCATTTTAATTGAAAATTCTTTACTTTATTTGAAAATGTAACTTTTAAACAAAATTTAATTTTTTTGGTTGAAAATGGTTTTTTGAACTGAAAACAGAACTGACCATTCCAATGAGATATATTTCATTGTTTCAGTTAAAAATTCATGTCTTAAGTTGCACATTAGTTTTTTCATCTACAAATTTTACTATTCAATTTTTGGATCTAAATTTATCTTGTGGAGTTGAAAGTTCGTCTTTTCGGTTGAAAATTCATGTTTCTGATAGAAAATTCAATTAGTCCACTTGAAGATTCACTAATTCAGTTACAAACTCATCAGGTTGGTGGAAGATTACTTTTTTAAACTGAAAATTCAACTATTCAATGTTTGGTTGAAAATTGATCTTTTTAATTAAAAATCCAACTATTTTGTTGAAAATTTGTCTTTTCTAGTTAAAAATTCAACTATTTTGTTGAAAATTCATGTATTTCGTTGAAAAATCGTCTTTTACGGTATAAAATTCATCTTTTTGGTTGAAAATTCAAGAATTCCAATTACCTATCCATGACTTTATTTGAAAATTCATCCTTTTGTTTTAAAATAAAACTACTTTGTTCAAATGAGGGTTCGGATCAAAGAATGGGTCGCGCGGTCGAAAACGCGGAAAATTATTGTCCACGTGTCTCGTGAAATCCAAATTTTAAAGTTCAAAAAATTAAATTTTTTAAAATATGGACATATAGAAAAGGGCAAGACGGAACTTTTTTATATCTGCAGTTTTTTCGTCCGATGAATATTTTTAATGGTAAAAATGAAAAAGTGAAAAAAAAAATTCCCCAAATTCAATTATTTTTTAAAACATAAATCGTCAAAACTCAGCTGAATATTATTGAAACTGTTTAAAATTTGGTATAGGCACGCAATGTACCCTAGCAATGCCTACAAAATGAAAAAAGCAATCAAAACTGCCTATTGTTTAATAATAATTAATTGCAAATTGAGACTGGTCGATAAGCACGTTTTTTTAGATTCGGCAAAGAAAAGTATCGAGGAAACTTCGGAGTACAAAGAACTTCCAGTGAGACATTTGTTCCTCACTATTGAAGTAAGATTTCTGGAAATTTTTAGATCGATTCATCAAAAATTGACGGAAATATCCATTATGTAATAAAGCACACGACGCCGTTTACGATGGCAAGCGCTTCTCAACGTTTGCTTGTACTCTCGCCGGTACTCGCCTATAAGGGTCGCGACTTTTCAATAATAATTAAATATTTTAAAACCTGCCTCTTGCCCCCAATTGATATAAATTAGACTGCTTTATACGTTTTTGACTTTCTTTTGTTTTCAGTGAATTAGCATTTAATTAAAAAGTAGAAAATTTCTTCCTTCGCAATTTTTTCCACTCTTTACTTTGTTTTCTTCTTTACAGTAATAAAGAATGTAAACAAACCGTCTAGTGCCTTTGTTTTGAAATTGTCGACGCAGCGCCGAATAACGAATCCTTGGATGTTGAATGTTACTATTAAAAATTGTTCTTGAATTTATCAAATATACCATCGAAAATGAAAAATAATGAAAACGAGCATTCACTGTTGGATTTAAATTCTGGGAACAACCTAATTAAAGCGGGGAAATTTGAGGACAAATTTTTAAACAATTCGAACTTATATATTTCTCTGTATAATAAATTCAACAACTTAAGTCTTTATTCATCTTTATAACGAACTAAATTCTTTATTACTGTGAAGAAGAAAACAAAGTAAAGAGTGGAAAAATTGCGAAGGAAGAAATTTTCTACTTTTTAATTAAAGGCTAATTCACTGAAAACAAAAGAAAGTCGAAAACATATAAAGCAGTCGAATTTCTATCAATTGGAGGCAAGAGGCAGGTTTTAAAATATTTAATTATTATTGAAAAGTCGCGACCCTTATAGGCGAGTACCGGCGAGAGTACAAGCGAACGTTGAGAAGCGCTTGCCATCGTAAACGGCGTAGTGTGCTTTATTACATAATGGATATTTCCGTCAATATTTAATGATTCGATCTAAAAATTTCCAAAAATCTTACTTTTCTTTGCCGAAACTAAAAAAACGTGCTTATCGACCACTCTCAATTTGCAATTAATTATTATCAAACAATAGGCCGTTTTGATTACTCTTTTCATTTTGTAGGCATTGCTACGGTACATTGCGTGCCTATACCAAATTTTAAACAGTTTCAATAATATTTAGCTGAGTTTTGACGATTTATGTTTTAAAAAATAATTGAATTTGGGGAAATTTTTTTTCACTTTCTCATTTTTACTATTAAAAATATTCATCGGACGAAAAAACTGCAGATTTAAAAAAGTTTCGTCTTGCCCTTTTCTATATGTCCATATTTTTAAAAATTTAATTTTTTGAACTTTAAAATTTGGATTTCACGAGACACGTGGACAATTCTTTTCCGCGTTTTCGAGCGCGCAACCCATTCTTTGATCCGAACCCTCAAATTCAAACTCTTTTGTTAAAATTTTTTTATTGAAAACTCATCTATTGCAGTTTAGATCCATCAGTTTAATTGAAAATTCATCAATTTGGTTAATTTTTTTTTTGGTTTGAATAATTCAGCATTTCCATTTTTGGTTGAAAGCTGATCTTCTTTAGTTGAAATTCAAGTATTTGGTACCCGCATTGGTTTTACCTAAATATGAACTGAATTTTGAATGGAAGAAGAAAAAAATAATTATTTCTTTAAATTATGATTGAAATTCATGGACTTGAGAGACATATCCAAGAAATGAATGATGTTTTTGGTATCATTTAATTAATCGATGGTGCAAATATATTTAAGAATATCTTATAATAGAATATCTCTAAAAGCTGTTCAAATTAAACATATTAATTTAGTCCTCTGAAACTGAAAAAACATTATTTATAATAAACTCGCGAAAATGCATACGTATTTCGAGTCGATTGTTTTGAAAAATGAGAAATATCAGAATAGCTTCGTACTATTAAAAATTATACCTCGAAAAAGCTTGAGATACCTATGGAAAAAACGTGGAAGCGTCAAGTAATTTTTTTCAGGATTTGAATAGACAACCTGTATCGTCATACAACATTTATCATTTTGAATTCTGTAATTTTCACACTGAATTTCAAATAATCAGCGAGTGTCCACAAGAATCCGCAAGTAACAATTCTTCAGAATATTGATAAAGGGTTTTGCGTTTGTGTACATTCGTTGGCAACGTGTCTCTTGTTTTCAGTTGACGCGCGTAGATCGAGTCTACATTCCGAGTGTCTAACATTTTCAAGGATAGTAAATAGATTTTCGATATAAGGAAAAAACGCCACTTCATCACCTACATGTAGGGATAATGTTTTTCAATATGACGTGAGTGCTAGAACCTATATAAGTACGGCTAGTTTAAGGTCTTTGCAGTTGAAGTTCAAGAAAGTCTCCAGAGAGCAGTTTTTTCTTCGAGAAAGATGAAAACTGTGACGTGTATACTGTTCTTCTACGCGCTAATATTTTTCCGCAATGCTGTTCGTAAGTAGAATATAATATAATACTAGAGCAATCACACATTAAAATGTCTTACATCCAGATATCCACTGTATCCAAAAATTCGCATTTCACTTTGAAACAGTTGCAATATATGATTATTATCATTGTACGTATTTTGCCAAATACTTTGTTCAGGGTGCGGCAAAACATTTAATTCTACAGTTTTGAAACTGAAAGATGCCACATTTTTGGATACGTAGACGGAAGGAAATAAATGTGCAGTAAAGTTTTTCTTACATATGTATGTTAGCAGGTAATTGATTTTATCGTTACGGGTAAAGATTGATTATGAAATTGTTGAACCGAGTTTGGCAAAAATGTCATTTCATCTTATGTCATGAAGATTTTCTTCAAAATTATTACAGCTTGAACTACAATTTTTTCCAACATATGTTACAAACTTTAATGTTCACGTGTACCAATAAGTTTAAAATTTTGAACAGATAATAACAATTAATAAGGCTTGAACCAAAATTTTGGCCACCATGTAGGACATTTTTCATTAAAACCCCACGCGTAGGCCAACATATGTTTCAAAAATTTATCTAAAACTTTCCATTATATTGTGCTATTGCACATACGTCCAGCAGAAGTGATATCAAAAATTACCGGTGAATTAACATACATTTCCATACATTTCAGTATGTTACCATAGATTTCCATAAATTTCCACGAATTGTATGAATTTCAATAAAATTAATAATTTTTCGTAAATTTCGAAATTTAATTTTCATAATTTTTCATAAATTCATAAAATTTTCATTAATTTCTCGAATTTATATAAATTTATGAGAAACTTAGCCTTACGCGAAAGTTAAAAAAAAAATTTTATTACAAAATTGTCAAAGTTCACGATCAAATTTCTAAGTTCCGTCGTTAAAAATGTTAAATGTTCATAGAAAATTACATTTCCTGTCATTGTAGAATGTTGTAAAGTAATCTAAAACGCCAGAAACGAAATATTACACGAAGAAAAATTGTAATCGATTTTAATTATTTATTTAAATATTATTTTATAGATATTCCTGTTAACAGTTCGTATATTTTACATTTACATATCGTCGTATAATAATAAATATTTAATTAGAAAAAAAGAGTTTAAAATTTGGTGTTTTAACTTTTTTGAGCTGTAGCTTATGAGGATGGCTTTTTCATTTAGTTTCAACTCGTAGATTTAGCGCAATGGTTAAGACTCCCGACTGCTAGGCGATAGATTTAGGTATAGGTGTAGGTTCGATACCCCGTAGCGTTAGAAATTTTATTTGTAATATAATATTTAAAAATGTAATATATGTATTCACTCTACACAGGATCATTAATATTCAAAGTCAAAATACTCGCAATCGATTAATATTTATTTTTTAAATACCTTTTTGTCATAGTAGTGGGTGCAGATCAGTACAGAACTTAATTATCATAAGGCCTTTTACCAGTACCGCGCCAAGAACAACGGTATGTACTGGCCCAATATTGTGAGTCAGTACAGAACTTAGTTATCATTAGGGGTTTCACCAGTACCACGCCAGTACCATCGGTATGCACTGGCCCAGTATTGCAAGTCAGTACATGCCTTCGTTATCACTTGGAGTCTGACCAGTACCTGTTCAGTAATAATCTGCAGTACTGGCCCAGTAATGAACTTTAGTGCTGGCCCAGTACTGCAAGTCAGTACCTAGCCTTATTTGCATTATTGGTTCAGCCAGTACTAGGTCAGTACTGACAGAGGTTACCGAACCAGTACCAACTGTAAGTACTCGCCCAGTACTGGCCAAATACTGCAAGTCAGTACAGAACATTGTTATCATTAGGGGTTTTACCGGTATAAAGCCAGTAATAATGCCAGTATTCCACCAGTACCGCGCCAGTACCGCACTCCGCCCGGCGGTACTGGCGCGGTACCGCGCCGGTGGTAAATTTCCCCCTGGGTAAAGGATTACTTTTTGGTTAATAAAAGCGCATGAAAAATTATGGTCCATTAGGAATTGTATCCACTACTGCTTTATCAGATGATGGAAGTACAACTACTCTCATAGATGACAGTCTTGCAAAACGTATCGGATGACAAGGCCCAAATTCTTAGGTATCCCAAAATTGGGATATAGAAGAACTAAAGAAAGATTACCCTTACATCACTGAAGAGGATTTACCGGAAATCAAGAATGGAAAGCCAATGATTTCAATTGACCAAAACAATGCTCATGTAATTCTTTTTCGACAATTAATTCAACCTATAGAAGATGCACCAATTTTGTCTAAAACCAAAATCGGATGGGTCATTAATGGAACAGTGGAATCACTGACAAGTGGAAAAAAACACTTGAGGTCACTGATCTGCGCGATTGTTAATGAGTAATTAAGAGATGGCTATTGTTCCGAGATTAAAAAGATATTTGAGAAAAACTACGCAGTACCTGTTCACCCTAAAGAATGATTAGTTCCTCGGAGAATTTGGTCGGTTTCACATTTCCTCGTGATCAATCCAAATAAAACCGCAAGAGCTGGTAGAGTGTCTTTGAATGATAACCTTCTTACGGGACCTGATTGGCTAGTGTCACTGCTTGGAATTATCTTCAAATTTCGTCAACACAAAATAGCCTGCATAGCTGATATTCAAGAGACGTCTAATCGCTTAATTTTTCCTTTGCCGAAACTTGAAAACACATGAGACACCTAAAATATATCACATGAAAGCGATGTTATTTGGAAAGGGTTCGTCTCCATTTTTGGCTCAGTTGGTAAAGTATTACAATGCAAAGGAATATGAAAAGAAGTTTCCAGAAGCAGCAAAAGCCATTATCTTCAACCATTATGTGGATGACTATATTCATGGAGCTGAGACTGAAAAAGTAGCTATAAAAATGGTTAGAGACGTAATTTTGGTACATGGCGAAGGAGGGTTTGAATTACGAAATTTCGTGAGTGATTCTAAGAAATTGGAAGACTCTATTCTACGAGTTTAAATACAGCAACATCGATCCAAATGCATACATTTTGCGATGCTAGTGAACAAGCCTACGTAGCAGCTGTGTATCTTAAAATTCAGGATGAAAATGGTACAGACGTAGTTCTCGTCGCTTCAAAAGCACGAGTAAATGCTCCTCTGCGAAATAAAAAATTTCCAAAATTGGAATTCATGGCTGCAGCTCTAGGCGTTAGACTTGCTGAAACGACACAAGAAACTTTAGATTTTGCTATTAGCAACACATATTTTTGGACTGATTCTACAACTGTAATTCACTGAATTCATAAAAGAAGCTTCCCAGTTTCGTATCTTCGAGAATAGGCGAAATTTGAGAATCAACGGATACAAAGGAATGGCGTTGGGTACCAACAGCCCAAAATGTAGCCGACGATTCTACAAAAGATGTGCCAATGATAAACTTAAATCCAAAGCATAGATGGTTTGTAGGTGCTGATTTTCTGCTATTATCGGAGGAAGAATGGCCAAAAAACTTCAGATCTGGAGAAAGCCTTTGCACTGAAGAAATAGTAAACATAATGTGTACCTCAGAAATCATTGAGACACTACCATGCATAACATCCTATTACAAATTAATAAGAATCTTACGGAGACCGGCCTGGATGAAGAGATTAATATAAAATGTGAGAAAAAAAAAACAAAATTTTGAACAATCAGATGTTTACGAAATGCAGTTAGCGAAAATTCAATGGTACAAGGCAGTCCGAGCAGAATTTTCCTAGATCAGACATTGAAAATATCCAAACAGGTAAGCCTGAAAAGAATGGGAGATTGTTAAAATTTAATTTTATATATGCGAAAAATTCGGAATACGAAGGATATCCGTTCGATTACAACATGCAAGTTATGTCGAAGTCAATACGAAGAATCCAATTTGTTTAAGTGGAGATACCTTTATACCAAAACCCTGATAAAACATATACACAAACAGAATGGACATCACGGCACAGAAACTGTTATGAACGAATTACGAAAAGAGTACTGGATTCCCAAAATAAGAAGTTGTGTGAAAAAAGTTATTTCTGAGTGCATAAAATGCAAAAGGAAGAATTCAACCTCTTGTCAACCGATCATGGGACTTTTACCGAAAGGAAGGTTCAAAATCTACGGAAGAACATTTTCTGCTACTGGTGAAGATTATTTCGGACCCTACCTTACTAAAGTTCACAGAAAACTTGAGAAGCGTTACGGAGTCTTATTTACCTCCTTATCTACTCGGGCAATACATGTAGAAATTGCTGACTCGTTAACTGCAGACTCTTGTGTTATGACTATACGTCGAATCTTGGCTCGTCGAGAAACAATAAAAACGATGTGGTCAGATGATGGAACTAATTTGAGAGCAGCAAACCGAGAATTAATTGAAGTGTTAGACGAGCTAAATCAAGTTTAAATGAAGAGCGAACTGTCAATAATTGGAATTGACTGTAGAATACATTGTCAACAGTCGACCTTAGACTCATCCATCATCTGATAGCAGCGACTTAACAAGCATATTACTAGAAGATATATTGATAGGCAAATCTGTTGAAATTGGAACTCCTGGCCTCTTCAAGGAAGATGACAAGATTCAACGTAAACGGTGGCTTATTTCGCGAAATTTGGCTGAGGGGTTTTGGAAAATATGGCTTCAGGAATATTAACCGACACTATTAAAAAGATCAAATGGGCATAAGATCATCAAGATATAAAAGAAGGTGATATCGTTCTGATTGGTGAGAAGAATAAATCCCGAGCAACATCGGCACAAGGAAGAGTGGTGAAGGTGTTTCCCGGAAGCGATAGGGTAACTAGAGTTACAGATGTCTAAACGACATCTGGTCTTTTCTAAAAATTTTCCACAAAGTATAACCTCAAGTGTAACCTGTAATTGGACAGGAAATAGAAGAGAGCCTGGAGAATATTTTTAAAGATAAGTTCTTTTTTTTTCTTAGATCAATTTGTATTAATTTTACTGAAACAAAATTTTTAAAGCTCAAAGCTTCAAATAATGATGAAATTTCTTGATAAAAATTTTAGACTATCGTGCCTCATGTAAGGTGAATGGGGGGGGGGGGGGGGCAAAACTCTAAAGATACTTCAAAGCGGTTAAAAACTCAAAAATTAAACTGATGATGTTTCACTTGACGCGCCTTTTTTCAATGATTCCTAAATGCATTTTAAGTTTCCCTTAAACTTGTGATATTTCAGTTCAATTGTTATAAGTATTCCAATATTTCAAGCAGGAGAAAATTTGACATATATGTTTATATATGGCTCTTTATCGAATTTGAAAGAATTAGGTATGCGAAGGAATTTCCAATTGATTTTAATGGTTTGAAAGAAATTCCAAATCTTTTCTTTCTTGAAAATCCTGACTTTCAAAGAATTTTCGCGCGATAAATCAGGGAAATAACGGTATTTCAGAGGTTTCTTTAACTTATCCGAGATTATGCCTAAAAAATCTTTCTAAATCACTCCGAACTTTTAACTTCTATTTGCGACGTTATTGGAAATTTTCTTCTTCTCAATATTAATTTCAGTGCTTTTGGGATTTTTAAGGATTTAAATCATAATATTGCAGTTCAATTATTATAA
>CAKNYM010045766.1:36789-53591 GCA_932195095.1 Andricus curvator | reverse complement strand
ATTTTCAAACTAAAAATTTAATGATTCAATTTTTGGTTTAAAAAATGATCTTTTTTTTAGTTGAAAATTAAGTTTTTCAAACTGAAAATGTAACTATATCCAGTTAAATATTCCATCATTTTAGTTAAAAATTAAAATTGAATTAAATTTGATTGAACCTTAATTTTCTAACTAAAAATTTAACTATTCAACTTTTGGATAAAAAATCGATCTTTTTTGATTGAAAATTCATCTTTTTTCGTAGAAATTAATCTTTTTGGTTGAAAATTCAATTATTCTAGTTTAAGAAGCATAATTTTGCTTGAAACATTCATCATTGGATGAAAATTTATCTTTTTCAGTTGAAAATTTATATTTTTTGTTGGAATTTCGCCTTTTTTGGTAAAAATCAATCTTTTTGGTTGTAAATGTAGCCTTTTGGTTGAAAATTCAACTATTTCAGTTAAAGACTTATCATTTTAGTTGAAAATTCATCAGTTTGGTTGAAAATTGATCTTTTTTAGTTCAAAATTTAACTATTTGTTTAAAAATTTGTCTTTTTTAGTCGGAAATTCAACTATTTCGTTGGAAATTCATGTATTTTGTTCAAAAATCGTCATTTTTAGTATAAAATTAATCTTCTTGTTGAAAAATTTATTTTTAAAATTCATCTATTACAGTTGAAGATTCGTCATTTTAGTTGAAAATTCATCACTGGTTGCAAATTTTTTTTTGTGGAAAATTAATCTTTTTATCTGAAAATTTAACTATTCCATGTTTAGTTGAAAACTGATCTTTTTTTAGTTCAAAATTTAACTATTTGGTTGAAAATTAATCTTTTTTAGTTGAAAATTTGTATTTTTTAGTAGAAAATTATTATTCTTTTTGAAGATTAATCTTCTTGGGTAAAAATTCAAGTATTCATCATTTTAGTTGAAAATTCCTCTTTTTGTTTGAAAATAAAACAACTTGGTTGTATGTTAAACTCTTTTGTTGAAAATTTATCTTTTTTGTTTAGCATTCATGTATTCCAGTTGAAGAACTGGGAATTTTGGAAAGGAATTTTAATTATTTGCAAATTAAAAGTGTTTTCATGTATTTTCGGGGTTTTGGACCTAATTGGAACCTGGAATTTTCAGGAAATTTTTATATACCTGGGAAAACCTGGAAATGCCAGGGAATTTTTTTTTTAATTGCAATATAAAATTTAATAACAATCATTCATTATTTCTAAAAGTAGCTTTATATTACTGCATTCAACTATTTTATTCAAAATTCTTTTTTCTTTGTTTGAAATTAATTTAATTAACTGAAAATTTATTCTATTTTTGGTTGAAAATTGATCGTGTTTAGTTGAAAATTCATTCTTCTTGGTTGAAAATTCATTTTTTTGCTTTAAAATTCGACAATTTGTTTGCAATTTTTTCTTTCTCTTGACTGAAAAATCTTTCTTAGTTTTTTCAATTCGTGTTGAAAAGTTTTCTTTTTTGGTTGAATTCTACTGTTTTTGATTAATAATTACAATTTTTTTTGGTTGAAATAACAACTACTACATTTTTCTTTCAAAATACATATTTTTAAATTAACTCTTTTATTAAAAGTTAATTTTGTTGGTTAAAGATTCAATCATTTTAATTAAGAATTCATCTCTTTGGTTGAACAGTAATTTTCAAACTAAAAATTGAACTATTCAATTTTTGGTTTAAAAAATGATCTTTTTTTAGTTTAAAATTCGTCTTTTTTGTAAACTATTTTGTTGAAAATTTCTTGATTTTGTTTTGTTTTGTTGAAAATTAAGTTTTTCAAACTGAAAATGTAACTATTCCGTCATTTTAGTTAAAAATTAAATTAAAATTGAATTAAATTTCGTTGAATATTAATTTTCTAACTAAAAATATAACTATTCAACTTTTGGATAAAAAATTGATCTTTTTCAGTTGAAAATTCATATTTTTTGGTAGAAATTAATCTTTTTGGTTGAAAATTCAATTATTCTAGTTTAAGATGCATAATTTTTGTTGAAACATTCATCATTGGATGAAAAGTTATCTTTTTCAGTTGGAAATTTATATATTTTTTTTAAATTCGCCTTTTTGGTTGAAAATTTAGCCTTCTGGTTGAAAATTCAAGTATTCCAGTTAAAGACTTATCATTTTAGTTGAAAATTCATCAGTTTGGTTGAAAATTGATCTTTTTCGTTGAAAATTAAAATATTCTAGTTAAATATTCATCATTTTATGTAAAAATTCATTTTTTTCGTTGAAAACAAAAGTACTTGATTGAATGTTAAACTTTTTTGTTCAAAATTCATCCTTTAGGTTTTAAAATTCATCTATTACAGTTCATGAGTCGTAATTTTAGTTGAAAATTCATCACTGGTTGAAAAGTTTTTTTGTGGAAAATTAATCTTTTCATCTGAAAATTTAACTATTCCATTTTTAGTTGAAAACGGATCTTTTTTTAGTTCAAAATTTAACTATTTGGTTGAAAATTGATCTTTTTTAGTTGAAAATTCATGTATTTTGTTGAAAAATCGTATTTTTTAGTAGAAAATTATTCTTTTTTGAAGATTAATCTTCTTGTATGAAAATTCAAGTATTCCAGTTAAATATTCATCATTTTAGTTGAAAATTCCTCATTTTGTTTGAAAATAAAACAACTTGGTTAGAATTTAAACTATTTTGTTAAAAATTCATCTTTTTTGTTGAGCATTCATGTATTCCAGTTGAAGATTCATCATTGTAGTTGACAATTCATAACTTTGGTTGAAAAAAATGTTCTTGTTTTTGTGGGATTTTGATTCATCTTCTTGGTTGAAAATTCATCTTTTTGCTTGAAAATTCAACAATTTCTTTTCAATTTTTTCTCTCTCTTGACTGAAAAATCTTTCTTAGTTTTTTTCAATTCGTGTTGAAAAGTCGTCTTTTTTGGTTGAATTCAACTGTTTTTGATTAAAAATTAAAATATTTCTTGGTAGAAATATCAACTACTACATTTTTCTTTCAAAATGCATCTTTTTTATACTAAAATTTAATTACTTGGTTGAAAGCTAATCTCCTGTTAAAAGTGAATTTTTTTAGTTATAGCTTCATAATTTTAATTAAAAATTTATCTCTGGTTGCAAAATAAACTATTTTGTTGAAAATTCGTTTTTTCTTTGGCTGAAAAATTATATTTTTTACTGAAAATTTAACAATTCCAGTTGAAACTTTAACTATTTTATTAAAAATTTGTTTTTTTTTGTTGAAAATTAATTTTTTCAAACTGAAAATGTAATTATTCTAGTTAAATATTCCATCATTTTAATCAAGTATTTATCTCTTTGGTTGAACATTAATTTTCAAACTAAAAATTCAATTTTTAGTTGTCAATTTATCTTTTTTAGTTGGAAATTCGTCTTTTTTGTGTAAATTAATCTTCTTGGTTGAAAATTCAATTATTCTACTTTAAGATTCATCATTTTTAGTTCAAGATCCATCTCTTTGCCTAAACATTACATTTGTTAACTGCAAATTTTACCATTCAATTTTTTGTTGACAATTTATTTTAGTTTTTAGTTGAAAATTCATGTATTTTGTGGAAAAGTCATATTTTTTGTAGAAATTAATCTTCTTCGTCAAAAATTCATCTTTTTGATTGAAAATTCATCTATTCCAGTTAAAGATTCAGCATTTGAAGTTGAAAATTCATCAGTTTAGTTGATAATTTTTTTTTGTACTGAAAATGTAACTATTCAATTTTTGGTTGAAAATTCGTCTATTTTGGTAGTAATCAATCTTCTTAGTTTAAAATTTATCTTTTTGGTTGAAAATTCAACTATTCCAGTAAAAGTTTTATCATTTTAGTTTAAAATTGATCTTTTTTTAGTTCAAAATTTAACTATTTGGTTAAAAATATTTATTTTTGGTCGAAAATTCAACTACTTCGTTGAAAATTCATGTATTTTGTTGAAAAATCGTATTTTTTGGTAGAAAATTAATCTTCTGGTTTGAAAATTTACCTTTTTGTTGAAAATTTAAGTACTCTGTTTAAATATTCATCATTTTAGTTCAAAATTCATTTTTTTTTGCTGAAAACAAAACTACTTTGTTGAAAGATACGTTTTTTTGTTAAAAAATCATCTTTTTGGTTTTAAAATTCATAATTTTATTTGAAAATTCATCAGTTTGGTTGAAAATTGATCTTTTTTTGGTTAAAAATTTAACTATTTGGTTAAAAATTGTACCTGGAAAAAGCTTGAAATTATCAGGAAATTTTTCTCCAGGATTTGAGTAGACACTTTGATTTTATTACTCTAATTCTGAGTTGGAACAGGGAAGTTCTGAAAAAATATTTTGAGTTTGGACAGGGAATTTCCGTGAAGATGTCTCATTTTTACTTTGGGACGGGGAATTTTCTAAAAGAAGTATAATTCTGCAATTGAACTGGGAATTTCCGTAAAGAATTATAATTTGACTTGGAACAAGGAATTTTGGAACAGTATTATAATTCTTTAAATTTAAAAAAATCCTTGTTCTAAGTCAGAATTCTTCACAATTTGAAACCCCTTTTCCCAATTTTCAAAAAAGTAATTTACTATATTTCTGAATTGTTATAGAAAATTTTGTAAATAAATATAATTAGCTTGAAACGGGAAATATGCGAACATAGAACAACATGTTGCAACATAGAATTTCACTAAAGAAATATAATTTTGAGTTTGGAACGAAATTTTCGTGAATAATTATTGTTACTTTGGGATAAGGTACTTTAGTAAAAAATTATAATTTGACTTGGAACAGAGAATTTTTGGTATGTAACGACATATTTCAGAAAATAATTTTTATTTTGAATTATAAAAAGAGAATTTATAAAAAAATACCCGTTCCAAGTCAGAATTCGTCAGATTTTGAAAAGTTCCTTTTGCCAAATCAGAATTAATTTAAACTAAAAAATTATATTTTTTTGCAAATAAAAGTTTGCCAAAATTTTAAACTTTCCTTTTCAAAATTATAAAAAAGGAAGTTACCATATTTCTGAATGAAAATAGAAATTTATGACTTGGAACAAGGAATTTTTGAAAGTAAATGTAATTGTGACTTGGAACAGGGAATTACCGTAAAGAATTTTCATTTTTGGAACAGGGAATTTTTGACCTTAATGAATGATAATAATTATACAGTTAATTATATATAATTATTATTTGACTTTCAAAAGAAAATTTTTAAAATGGAACGGGAATTTTTAAAGTAATTTTATTTCTCATTTAAAAAAGGGAATTTATAAAAACAATCCCTGTTCCAAATCAAAATTGCAATTCCTATTCAAATCTTTTGAACTCTTTTAAGTTATTATTATAATTCTCTTACAAAATTCTCTATTCTAAATCAGAATTGTAATTCTTGTGACCCAAAATTATCTGATGTTCCAACTCAGAATTATAATTTTTGTCTAAAATTCCCTATTCCAAATCAGAAATCTTTAAATCTTTAAAAAATGTTCTTGGTTTCGATATAAAAATAAATAAATTTTAGAATTGGACGCCTACGCAAGCATGGTGTCCGTTTTACGAGCCCAGGGTCCATTTACGAACGACAAACGAAAGCTATTAGAAGAACTAGCTGGCGTTCTGCACATATCTAATGAAAGGCATCGTGCTGAAATTCGACGGGCTGTAAATGACGATAAACTGACCACTGTAGCTGAACAGTAAGTTATTTCGAATATTATCTCATTCAATTCTGAAAAGCATTTAATAGGGCCTAAAATGTTGGGTATTCCGACACACTTTGTTGACATTTTTTTCTTTCTTGACTGAAAAATCTCTTTTTTGTTTGAAAAGTCAGCTATATTGTTGAAAATTTGTCTTTTTTGGTTGAAGATTCAACTACTTGGTTAAAAGTTGAACTATTTTGATGAAAATTAATTTTTTTTTGGTTGAAGATTCGTACTTTTGGTTGAAAATTTATTTTTTGTTTGCATATTGAACTATTTTGTCAAAAATAATCTTTATTTTAGTTGAAAATATTAATTTTTTAACTAAAAATGTATCAGTTCCATTTTTGGTTAAAAATTCCACTATTTGGTTGAAAATTGATGAATTTTACTGAAAATTCGTCTTTTTCGGTAGAAAATTTATCTTGTTGGTTGCAAATTTAAGCATTTGGTTAAAAATTTAACTCATTTGGTTGAAAATTGATGAATTTTGTTGAACATTCGTTTTTTTCGGTAGAAAATTAATCTTGTTGGTTGAAAATTTAAGCATTTGGTTAAAAATTTAACTCATTTGTGGAAAATTTATGTATTTTGTTGAGAATTCATCTTTTTTGGTAGACAGTTAATCTTGTTTCAAAATTTGCCTTCTTTGGATGAATTGAACGGTTTTTAATTTGAAATATCAATTAATTTTTTTTTTCGTTGAGAATTCATCTTTTTTGGTTGAAAATTCAACTAATTTGTCAAAAATAATCTTGATTTTAGTTGAAAATATTAATTTTTTAACCATTTTTGGTTAAAAATTCAACTATTTGGTTGAAAATTGATGAATTTGGTTGATAATTGATGAATTTGGTTGAAAATTCGTTCGGTAGAAAATTAATCTTGTTGGTTGAAAATTTAAGCATTTGGTTGAAAATGTAACTTATTTGTGGAAGCTTTATGTATTTTGTTGAGAATCCGTCTTTTTTGGTAGACAATTAATCTTGTTTGAAAATTTTCCTTCTTTGGATGAATTGAACGGTTTTTAATTTGAAATAATTTTTCTTTGAAATATCAATTACTTTTTTTTTTCGTTGAGAATTCATCTTTTTGGTTGAAAATTCAACTAATTGGTTCAAAAGTGACCTACTTTGTTAACAATTTATTTTATTTTTTGGTTGAATGTTCATAATTTTTGTTGAAAATTCTTCTCTTTTGTTGAAAATTCATTTTTTGTTTGTTTGAAGATTCGTACTTTTAGTTGAAAATTTATTTTTTGTTTGAAAATTTAACTATTTTGTCCAAAATAATCTTGATTTTAGTTGAAAATATTGATTTTCTAACTAAAAATTTATCTATTCCATTTTTGGTTAAAAATTCAACTATTTGGTTGAAAATTGATGAATTTTGTTGAAAATTCATCTTTTTCGTTAGAAAATTAATCTTGTTGGTTGAAAATTTAAGCATTTAGTTAAAAAATTAACTTATTTGTGGAAACTTTATGTATTTTGTTGAGAAGTCGTCTTTTTTGGTCGACAATTAATCTTATTTGAAAATTTGTCTCTTTTGTATGAATCGAACTGTTTTTAATTTTTAATCATTTTTCGTTGATATATAAATTACTTTTTTTTCGTTGAAAATTCATTTTTTTTGGGTTGAAAATTCAACTAATTGGTTAAAATATGAACTACTTTGTTAACAATTTATTTTATTTTTTGGTTGAAGGTTCATAATTTTAGTTGAAATTTCTTCTCTTTTGTTGAAAATTCGTTCTTTTTTTCAAGTTCACTGTTTTTTTTTAATTCAACTCTTTTTTTTGTTGAAATATCAACTATTCTGTTTAAAATTAACTTTTTTGTTAAAACTTCGTATTTTCTGGTTGAAAATTAAAGTTCAACTTATTTGTTGAAACTAATTTTTCTTTCAGGTGAAAAAATTAATTTTTTAACTGAAAATTTAACTAAGTTCCACTTTTGGTTGAAAATTCAACTATCTGGTTGAAAATTTAACTCTTTTGTTGAAATTTTATGAATTTTTTAGAAAATTCGTCTTTTTTGGTATAAAATTAATCTTGTTGGTTGAAAATTCAAATACTACTTGATTAAAAATTTAAGTATTCGGTTGAAAATGAATGTATTTTGTTGAGAATTCGTCTTTTTTATGTAAAATTAATCTTGTTTGAAAATTCATCTTTTTGGATAAATTGAACTGTTTTTAATTTAAAATAATTTTTTGTTGTAATATCAACTATGTCTTTTCTTTCGTTGAAAATTCATAATTTTTTGTTGGCAATTCAAATAATTGGTTAAAAGTTTAACTACTTTCTTACAAATTTATTTTTTATCTATTTGGTTGAAAATTCGTTTTTTGGGTTGGTTCCATTGTTTTTTTGTTTAATTCAACTTTTTTTTAGGTTGAAATATCAACTGTTTTGTTTAAAATTAACTTTTTTTGTTCTAATTTCGTATTTTTGGGTTGAAAATTAAAATTTAACTTATTTGTTGAAAATAATTTTTCTTTTAGTTGAAAATATTAATTTTGTAAATACAAATTTAACTAAATTGGTTGAAATTCAACTATTTGATTAAAAATTTAAGTAATTGGTTGAAAACTGATGTATTTTGTTCACAATTCGTCTTTTTCGGTAGAAAATTAACTATTTTGTTGAAAATGTATTTATTTGGTTGAGAATTCGTCTTTTTTGTTGAAAATTCAACTAATTGGTTCAAAGTTGAACTACTTTGTTAAAAAAAAAATTTTCTGCAAATTCATAATTTTAGTTGAAAATTCTTCTCGTTGGTTCAAAATCTACCTACTTGGTTGAAAATTCGTTTTTTTTTAAATCTTTTTACTTGATAACTTATCCATTTAGTTAAAAATTCATCTAATTTTTTGAAAATGCAATATTTTTACTCGAAATGTTAGGAATTTCAAGTATTAAAAATTAACAGGGTGTCTAGCGACCTTGAAAACCTGGAATTCTCTTTGAATTTTTTTTATACCTTGAAAACCTGGAAATCTCCTTGAATTTTTTGCGAGAACCTTGAACTTTAATTATTTTTTGTTCGCTTTTTAAATAGTAATTTTAATTAAATGCAAAGAGTAATTTGAATTTCTTAACCTATTATGAAAGAATCATCTCGCTTAGAAAAAAATCTTGCTATTGAAAAGTGTTTTATTCATCAAGATATAATTTATCTTTTGTTTATTACAGAATAAATAAAGAGATTTCAAAGCACTTTTTCTAGACTGTACCAATTATTTTATAGATTGCAAAGAACAGACTTTAATATTCTGAATAATTCTATAAGTTTTTAATTTCTTCTCCGCTAATATAGAACATTGAAGTATAAATTTTGTTGTGGTATTCAACGTAGAAATTATAAAAATTATTAGTTTAAAATTTCGATGTTAATTCAGTTTCAGAATTAGAATAAGCCATGGTTATACAACGGATTTTTTTGAGGGGTTGACCACTCGGTTTTTGAGTGTACACCAGATTTCAAAAGGTTACAAAATATTTCTAAAGATTTCAAAACATTTCAAACATTTCAATATATTTTTAATATTTTTAACATTTCATAAAGATTTCACGGATGTGAACGATTTAAAAAAGGCACGCACACCAGATTTCCATAAAGATTTCACAGCGATTTAACAAATATTTAAAAGATTTAAAGGATTTCAAAGGTTTGAAAAAGGTTACAGTAATCCAGATTTCAAAGATTTCAAAAATTTGAAACAATTTCAAGAGATTTTGAAACATTTTAGAACATTTCAAAAGATTTCAGATAATTCAACGATTTCAACGAATACAAAAGATTTTCCAAACAAAAATTTAAGAAAGATTTCATAAACATTTCAATAGATTTCACAAAGATTTCAAGATTTTAAATATCGTTTGTGATACTTCAAAAAATTCCAACGAATTCACGAAGATTTCAAAAGATTTCACAAAAGTTTCAAAGATTTCATAAAAAGTTCATAAAAATTTCAAAAGAATCCGAGAATTTCAAAGATTTCAACAAGGGTGCAGTACACCAGATTTCAAGGATTTCAAAACATCTGAAACATCTTAAACGATTTAAAATTTTTTGAGAAGATTTCAAATATTCGAGTTATTTTTTAACGATTACAAAACATTTACGAAAGACTTCACAAATATTTCGACACATTCGAGAAAATTTCAAAAAAAATTCAAAGATTTCGCAAACAAAGATTAAAGAAAGAGTTCGGAAATATTTTAAATATTTCATTAAGATTTTAAAAGATTTCAAAAAGTTGCACAAAGATTTTTAAGATTTGAAAGATTTTACAAAAGCTTTAAAAAATTCCAAAAGATTTCTCAAAGATTTCACCGAAATTTCAAGTTTTCACTAAGGTTTGTAATACTTCAGAAAATTCCAACGAATTCACAAAGATTTCAAAAGATTTCACAAAGATTTTAATGATTTCAAAAACATTACAAAGATTTAAAAATATTCCCAAAAATTTCACAAAGACGACTCATGTTCGCAAAAAATTAAGAATTTGTTTATTTATGATTCGGCTTTCTTTAGAAATTGTTGGCCAATAAAAAGTGAAATGGCTCTTTTTTTACATGTATGAAAAACGTTTATTTCATTATTTGATGTAAAAAAAAGGGAACCTGGAAAAACTGATTTTTTCTTGACCTGGAAAACCTGGAAAAGACCTGGAATTTTGTTCCTAAGAATCGCTAGACACCCTGATTAAGTTTGATATAGTACCCACATTTATTTTATTCAAAAGAATGTATTCCCCTATTTTCCTGAAAATGTTCCTTTTTTCTCCCGTTTTTAGAGCCTTTTGGCCTGTAAAGCCTGTTTTCGATAGAGTTGAAAAAAATGTTTTTTTCATATTTACTTGTTTTTGATTTCCACGTTTTAATTTAATTAATGATTACAGATTAAGTGGGCCGAATACTGGGACAGACTGGGCAACCGAAGGTCGTCGAATAGTTCCTCTTCTCCCGCGGTTGAAGGGTCGTACTGCCTTTACAACACTTGCTAACACTTTATCGCTCGTCACTGCAATCGCAAATAAACAGCAGCCTCGTATTGAAGAAAGGACAGAGGATTCGAGACGTGAGCACACTTTCTTATATATTCAGGGTGTCTACCCTACCTGGAAAACCTGGAATTGTCAGGATATTTTTATATACCTGGAAAAACCTGGAAATTTCAGGGAATTTTTTTTTAAAGTCAGGGAATTTTTTCCAAAGAATTAATTATTGTTTTAATTTTAAACTTCATTTTTGTTTTAATTGCAATATAAAATTGAATAACAATGATTATTTATTTGTAAAAGTAGCTTTATATTACTTTATTTAATTATTTTGTTGAACATTCGTTCTTTTTGGTACAGGATTAATTTTCTTGGTTGAACATTATTTTTTGCTTGATAATTCAACAGTTTGTAATTTTTTATCTTTTGACTGAAAAATCTTTCTTCGTTGAAAATTTAACTCATTTTGACAAGTTGTCTTTTTTGGTTGAATTCAACTGTTTTTTATTAAAAATTAAAATCTTTTTTGGTTGAAATATCCACTTACATTTATTGCTCAAAATTAATCTTTCTTGACATTAAAATTTAATTGATCGTTTTTAGTTAAAAATTCAAGTATGTGGTTACAAATTTCTGTATTTTGTTGAAAACTAGTTCTTTGTAAAAAATTCATCTTCTTGGTTGAAAATTAATCTTCTAGGTTGAAAATTCATCTTTTTGTTCAAAAATTCTACAGTTTCTTTGCAATTCTTTCTCTCCCTTGACTGAAAAATGTTTCTTACTTGAAAATTCAACTCATGTTGAAGAGTCATTATTTTTATTGAATTCAACTGTTTTTGATTTTTAAAAAACATCTTTTTTGGTTGAAATAACAACTACTACATTTTTCGTTCAGCATTGATCTTTTTTGGAATGAAAATTTAATTACTTGTTTGAAAGTTAAGTTCTTTTATAAAAAACTAATTTTTTGATTGAGGATTCATCATTTCAATTGTCAATTTATCTCCTTGGTTAAAAAGGAGCTATTTTGTTGAAAATTCGTCTTTTCTTTGCCTGAAAATGAATTTTTTTAACTGAAAATTTAACTTTTCCAATTGAGACTTTAACTATTTTGCTGAATTTTTTTTTCGGTTGAATTTTTTGTTTTTTTCTAGACTGAAATTGTAACTATTCCAATTGATTATTTTGTCATTTTAGTTGAAAAACCATCTCTTTGTTGAACATTACATTTTTCATTGAAAATTTAACTATTCAATTTTTGGTCGAAAAATGATCTATTTTAGTTTAAAAATCGCCTTTTTTATTAGAAATTAATCTTCTCGGTTGGAAATTCTTCCTTTTGTTTGAAAATTCAATTATTCTAGTTAAAGACTCATCATTTTAGTTGAAAGTTTATCTTTTTTGTTTAAAATTCAACTATTCCAGTTAAAGATTCATCATTTTAGTTGAAAATTCATCACTTTGTATAAAAATGTAACTATTGGTTTGAAAAAAAAAATTTTTTAGTTGCAAGTAATTTTTTTTAAACAACAAATGTAACTATTCCAATTGGATATTCCATCATTTTAATTGAAAATTCTCATCTTTGGTTAAAAATTAATTTCTTTAACTTCAAATTCAACTATTCAATTTTTGGATAAAAAATTATATTTTTTACTTGAAAATTAGTCTTTTTGGTAGAAATTAATCTTCTTGGTTTAAAATTAATTGTTTTGGTTGAAAAATCAATTATTCTAGTTAAATAATCATCATTTTAGTTGAAAATTAATCTTTTTGGTTAAAAATGTAACTATTCTAGTTGAAGATTCATCATTTTAGTTGAAAATTCATCACTTCGTTTGATAATGTAACTATTTTGTTTAAATTATTTTTTTTTTTAAACTGAGAATGTAACTATTCCAATTCAGTATTCCATAATTTTATTTGAAAATTCATCTCCTTGCTTGAATATTCATTTTTTTAACTAAAAATTTAACTATTCACTTTTTGGTTGAAAAATTATATTTTTAAATTAAAAATTGGTCATATTTTTAGCTCAAAATTAAAATATTCCAGTTAAAGATGCATCATTTAGTTGAAAATTGATCACTTGGTTTGAAAATATACCTATTTTTTTTGATAATTAGTTTGTTTTTTTATTGAAATTTTTTTTTCAAACTGAAAATATAACTATTCCTGTTGAATATTCTATCATTCTAGTTAAAAATTCATCTTTTTGGTTGAACATTAATTTTTTATACTAAAAATGTAACTATTCAATTTATGGTTAAAAAATTATTGTTTTTAGTTTAAAATTGTTTTTTTTTTGTAGAAATTATCTTCTTGGTTGAAAATTAATCTTTTTGGATGAAAAATTCAACTAGTTCAGTTAAAGTTGCATCATTTTAGTTGAAATTGCATCACTTTAATTAAAAGTGTAACTACATATTCCTTTGGAAATTAGTTTACTTTTTTTTGAAAATTAGTTGTTTTTTTAAACTGAAAATGTAACTATTCCAATCGAATATTCCATTATTTTAGTTAAAAATTCATCTCTTTGGTTGAACATTAATTTCTTTCACTGAAAATTTAACTATTCAATTTTTTGTTGAAAAATTATCGTTCTTAGTTGAAAATTCATCTTTTTGTGGTAGAAATTAATTTTCTCATTCGAGAATTCAATTATTCTAGTCAAAGATTCATCATTTTCGTTGAAAATTCATCACTTTGTTTGAAAATGTAACTATTTTTTGGAAAATTAGTTTGTTTTTTCAACTGAAAATTTAAGTATTCAATTTTTGGTTTACAGTTTATCGTCTTTAGTTTAAAATTCACGCATTTTGTTGAAAAATCGCCGTATTTGTTAGAAATTAATATTTTTGGTTAAAAATTTATCTATTACTGTTGAATATTTATAATTTTTAGTTGAAAATTAATTTTTGGTTGAAAATAAAACTACTAGGTTGAAAGTTATCCTCTTTGGTAAAAAATTCATCTTTTATTTTAAAAATTCATCAATTCCATTTGAAAATTCATCACTTTGGTTGAACATTTTTTTTTTCTTTGAGTGGAAAATTATTTTTTTTATATAAAAATTTATCTATTCCATTTTTTGTGGAAAATTCATCTTTTTTAGTTCGAAATTCAACTGTTTTGTTGAAAATTCCTGTATTTTGTTAAAAAATCGCCTTTTTTATAGAAAACTAATCTTTTTGTTGGAAAATTCTTCTTTTTGGTTAAAAATTTGTTTCCTTTTATCGAAAATTAATTTTTTTAACTAAAAATTTACCTATTCCATTTTTGGTTGAAAATTTATCTTTTTCAGCTGAAAATTTTGTTGAAAAAATCGCCTTTTTTATATAATATTTTTGTTTGAAAATTCTTCTTTTTGGTTGAAAATTTGTTTCCTTTTATTGAAAATTAATTTTTTTAACTAAAAATGTACCTATTCCATTTTTGGTTGAAATGTTATCTTTTTGAGTTGCAAATTCAACTATTTTAATAAAAATTCATGTATTTTGTTGAAAAATTGCCTTTTTTTATAGAAAATTAATCTTCTTGTTTGAAAATTCATCTTTTTGGTTGAAAATTGATCTCTTTCAGTTGGAAATTCAACTATTTTGTAGAATATTCATGTATTTTGTTGAAAAATCGCCTATTTTCTAGAAAATTAATCTTCTTATTTGAAAATTCTCCTTTTTGGTTGAAAATTTGTTACCTTGTGTGGAAAATTAATTTTTTTAACAGAAAATTTAAGTATTCCATTTTGCTGTTGAAAATTGACCTTTTTTAGCTAAAAATTCAAATATATGGTTAAAAATTGGTCTTTTTTAGTTGAGAATTCATATATTTTGTTGAAAAATCTCTTTTTGGTAGAAAATTAATCGCCTTGGTTGAAAATTCAACTATTCCATTTAAAGATTTATCATTTTAATTGAGAATTCACCTCTTTGGTTGAAAAATGAGCTATTTTTTGAAAATTCGTTTTTTATTTGGCTGGAAATTAATTTTTTTTTAATTTAACTATTCCAGTTGAAACTTTAACTATTTTCTTGATATTTTGTTTGCTTTTTTTTAGGTTGAAATATAATTTTTTTAAATAAAAATTGAACTATTTCTATTTTTGGTAGAAAATTAATCTCTTTTTTTGTTGAAAATTCAAGTATTTAGTTGAACATTCATCTGTAATGTTGAAAATGCAATATTTTTACTTGAAAAGTTAGGGACTTGAAGCGGTTTAAATTGAATTTAATATAGTACCCACATTAATTTTACCTAAACATGCAGTGAATTTTAAGTATAAGATAAAATAAAAATTTGTTTCAATTATTATTCAAATTCGTGTATTTTAGATACAAATTCAAGAAATGATTAAATATGTTTTTAGTATTATTTAATTATTTAATTAATCGATGGTGCTAATATATCAAAGAATATCGAAATTGTATACATATTTCTAGTCGATTGTTTTAAAAAATGCAAAAAACCTGGAATTATCAGGGAATGTTTTTCCAGGATTTGAGTAGACATCCTGTATATATTTCTCTTTTTTTGTGATATCGAATAAATGTGTAACCTTTGAATTTGTTGATTATACAGTGAAGATGGAAACGGATTCAGACGTTCAGCAAATTTGTTCTTCAGAGG
The DNA here is from genome assembly GCA_932195095.1 of Andricus curvator. Classification (NCBI taxonomy): domain Eukaryota; kingdom Metazoa; phylum Arthropoda; class Insecta; order Hymenoptera; family Cynipidae; genus Andricus; species Andricus curvator. The sequence goes on along the minus strand of CAKNYM010045766.1, from coordinate 38,285 downwards.
AAGAAAGTTGTGGATCTTCGTCGAGAGAGCCCGAGATAAATTTTAATGACAGAAAGAGAAAAAGATCCCTGACGGAGTCTTCAGACACTGAAGGAAGTACGTGTTCAAAGGCGAGGGTAAAAGAAAAATCGGAATCTTCGGTGGTAGCTAATTCAAGTAAAGAGGAACTGAAATTCCCATCATTCCCTTCCTGTAGTAAGGTACTGTGTCAATATCTTATTCCAAAAAGAGCTGATTGTATTCTTATAACAAAATTCAATTTGTTATTTAGGTTACGGCAATACCGCCAAGCTCACTAAGGCACAATATTTGTAATAAAACTTCAATGGAAAATATCATACGTATACCTAGCTCAACTAATATAGTCACAACTAATATTACTGTCATTCCTCCAGGAGTGAGTAATATAGGTACTAATTCAACAGGTACTTTATATTTACAGAGACATTATTCAGAATTTGATTTCTGGGGCTATCCATGAATCACGTAACACATTTTTTACCCCTCCCCCATAGTGTTCTGAAGAGTTTAAATGCTCGGAGAAATTCTCGCGAGCATGGGAATATGCTCGACCTTTATGTGCTTTGAGAATTTAATGAGCATTTTGAATTAGGATTTAAAAAATCGTATTCTCTATCTTTATTAATAATAATTACATAATTTAAATTTAAATGATAAAAGAATTCAAAGTAATCGAAAACATATTATTTGCATTAAACAGTGCCTTATTCAGGGTTGCTAAAATATCCCAATTTCTAAATTCTTCGAGGTGTAAAACTAATGTAAACTAAACTAAACTTAGAGATTAATAATGTTAATCCAAAAATATTTGTTTTTGAATATATTTTAAACACTTTTTAAGTGTGTTTTCAAGTCAAAAATATAAATTTTTAATCAAACAAATGAATTTTTAACTAAAATGATGAATGTTCAACCAAAAATAGAATAGTCAAAATGTTGGAAAAATAAATGTTCAGCAAAAAAAAAAATTCAACGAAATAGCTTTTTTTCAAACAAAAAAAAATTATTTTTCAACCAGAAATAGAAGAATTAAATTTTAAGTTAAAACAATCAATTTTCAACTTGAAAAATAAATACTCAACAAAATAATTCAATTTTTATTGAATTTTCTACACAAAAATTGTTCAATAAAATATATAAATTTTCAACTAAAAAAGATAAATTTACAATTCAAAAATATAAATGTTTCTATTTGCAGTTGGAAAAGTAAATTTGAAACAAAAAAACGAATTTTCAACGGAATTAATTAATTTTCAACTAAAAATATAAATTTGCAAGCAAAAATGGTATGGTTACATCTTCAATTCAAAAAACTAATTTTGAACTAAAAAGAAACGAATTTTTACCCAATGAAATTAATTTTTAATCACAATGATGAATTTTCAATCAAAAGTATGAATTTTTGACCAAATAGTGAAATTTTCTATCAACAAAAAAAAGGAATTTTTAACTAAATAGTCCTTTTGCAACCAAAG
>CAKNYM010045766.1:17694-36779 GCA_932195095.1 Andricus curvator | reverse complement strand
AACAAAAAAAAGGAATTTTTAACTAAATAGTCCTTTTGCAACCAAAGAAATGAATTTTTAACATAAAATATAATAGTTACATTTTCTACAAAGCACATCATTTGTTAACGAAAAATATTAAATTTCTATCAAAGAAGGTACATTTTCCACAAAAATGGAATAGTTTAAGTGAATTTTTAACTAAAATGATGAATCTTCAACTAAAAAAATTTAATTTTTGACTAAATACATGAATTTTCAACCAAACAGATAAATTATCTACCAAAAATAAAATATTTAAATTTTCAGTTAGTAAATTAAGTTTTCAGCCAAAAAAGAAACGAATTTTCAACAAAATAGTTAAATTTTTCACCAAAAAGATGAAGTTTCAACTAATGAGAGTATTCTTCTACCAAAAAAGACGATTTTTTAAGAAATAATTGAATTTTCACCTAAAACAGATACATTTTCAGTACAAAAATTACTTTTCAATCAAATTAAAGTAAATTTTCAAAACATAGTACAATTTTCACTCAAGAAGATTAAATTTTTATTAAAAAGATAAATTTTCGATAAAAAATGGAACAGTTACATTTTCAGTGAAAAACAATTAATTCTGAATAAGAAAAAAACTAATTTTCAACCAAAAAAATCAATTTTCAACCAATAAGATGAATTTTCTACCAAAATAGATGAATTTTTAACAAAGTACATGAATTTTCAATCAAATATTTTAATGTTTAAAGGAATTTTTAACCAAAGAGATGAATTAGTCACCAAGAAGATTAAATATTCTCCCATAAAATTCAAATTTTTAATAAAATACAGGAATTTTAAACCAAATATTTGAAGTTTCAACTAAAAAACTTAATTTTCAACAAAATAATTAAATTTTGAACAAAAAAAAAGGGTTTTCAACTAAAAGGACGAATCAACCAAATAAATGAATTTTGTACCAATTACTTCCACTTACAACTAAGTATAGTTGAATGTTCAACAAAAAAAGATGAATTCTCAACGAAAAACTTGATATTTGATGTTTCAACCAAAAACAATTTTAATTTTATACCAAAAATAGTTGAATTAAACTAAAAAAGATGAATTTTTAACCAACTAGTTAGTTGAATTTTCAATCGAAAAGATTAATTTTCTACTAAAAAAGACGCGTTTTCAACGAAGTACATGAATTTTCATCTAAAAAAGCTCAATTCTCATCCAAAATTAAAATAGTTAAAATGTTAGAAAAATAAATGTTCAACCAAAAAAAAACGAATTTTCAACAAAATTCTTTGTTTTTTTTGCATGGAAAAAAATTATTTTAACAAAAAATAGAAGAATTCAATTTTCAGTTGAAACAACCAATTTTCTACCAAAAAAATAAATTCTCAAAAAAATAATTCAATTTTACACCCAAAAGATGAATTTTCTACCAAAAAAGATACAGTTTCAATATAATATATAAATTTTCAACTAAAAAAGATAAATTTACAAACCAAGAATATAATAGTTCAATTTGCAGTTAGAAAAGTAAATTTTAAACAAAAAAACGAGTTTTCAGCAAAATTAATTAATTTTCATCTAAAAATTTAAATTTTCAAGCAAAAATGGAACAGTTACATCCTCAGTTTAAAAAATTAATTTTTAGCTAAAAAGAAACGAATGTTTAACCAAAGAAAATAATTTTTAAACACAATGATGAATTTCAAACAAAAAATATGAATTTTTGACAAAATAGTGGAATTTTCAACTCAAAACATGAATTTTCTATCGACAACAAAAATGAATTTTCAACTAAATATTTTTTTTTTCAACCAAAGAAATGAATTCCTAACAAAAAAATAGAATAGTTACATTTCTACAAAACAGATAATGTTTTTACGAAAAAAATTACATTTCTATCAAAAAAGGTAAATTTTCCACAAAAAATGGGATAGTTAAAGTGAATTTTTAACTAAAATGATGAATCTTCAACTAAAAAAAATTTAATTTTTAACCAAATTCATGAATTTTCAACTGAAAAGATAAATTTTCTACAAAACATAAAATACTTAAATTTTCAGTTAGTAAAATAAATTTTCAACCAAAAAAGAAACGAATTTTCAAGAAAATAGTTAAATTTTCAACCAAAAAAATAAATTTTTAACCAAAGAAATAAATTTTCAACCAAAAAGATGAAGTTTCAACTAATGAGAGAACTCTTCTACCAAAAAAAAAGACTGATTATCAACAAAGAGTTGAATTTTCACCTAAAACAGATAAATTTTCAAATAAAAATAGAATAGTTAAATTTTCAGTAAACAAATTAATTTTCAATAAAATTAAAATAAATTTTTAACGAAATAGTGTAATTATCAACTAAGAACGATAAATTTCTATCAAAAAGATAAATTTTCGACAAAAAGTGGAACAGTTACATTTTTAGTTAAAAAAATTAATTCTAAATAAGAAAAAACTAATTTTTAACCAAAAAGATCATTAAATATTCTCTCAAAAAATTCAAATTTTCAATAAAATACAATAGAATAAAAAAAAAAACTAATTTTCAACCAAAAAGATCAATTTTCAACCAATAAGATGAATATTTCAAAAAAATTAGTTGAATTTTTATCTTTTTCAATTATAATATCATTCAGTTTACAATGTGTAATTCGAAAATCTTTTACTTTAAAAATTTTCCATTTTAGATTTTTATTTTTAAGCCTACATTTTTAATTTAAAGAATTTTAAAATGCAGTTTTAAAGACTTAAAAAATTGCAAATTAGAAGCGTTTGAAATCGGCAATTTTTGATAAAAAAACATTTTTAGCTGATCAACTGTGAATATACATTATAATAATTTTAACGTTAAAAATTAAACTATTCAATTTGAAAGTCTTAGTAGTTAAACAAATGTAAACGCCCGATTGAAACTTTATAAACTATTTTCATTTTAAAAATAACTTTAAAATAATATATTTATAATTAAAGGCTTTTATTAAAATTTAAATATTGTCTCAATCTAAAATTTGAAAATTGTCAATTAAGAAAAAGAACAATTGATTAATATTTAGAAATATTTTAATGTTATTTAAAATTAGTAAATATAAATCAAATATTCAAAACAAAGAAAGTAAACTTTCAACGTTACAGTTTTAATTCTTGTTTAAAGCATTTTAATTTTTAAGTAAAATTGTTGAATTTGGATGTATAAATAAATATGGAACACTGATTAGTCATATGAAAAATTCGAGTAAGTTGAAGAGATATTTAGAAGTTTTAAGAAGATTCAAAATTAATAAAAAATTTGAAATCGTTTGAAATAATTTAAACGAACAAAAAATTTCGAAGCTATTTAATAATTGTGAAAGGCTTCATAAAAAGCATTTTCTTAAGAATCCTAGGACAATTGAAAATGATTTTTTATTTTGAAAAATTAAGTTGAAGAGAATATTTAAAAAGATTTTAAAATATTTCCAAAAAAGATTGCAGAGGATTTGAAATTGAAATATTTTAGTTTATTTAAAAATATTGGAAGGAATTTTCAGTAGATTTCAATAACTTGAAGGGATTTGGAAAGATTTTAAAGATTTGAGGGAATTTTTAAGAGATTTAAAAAGTTTCAAGGAATTTGAAAAATTTTAAAAGGATTTGAAATATTTTAGGGTATTGTTCAAAGGTCCATGAAATTTTCACGAGCTTTAAAAAATTGCGCGGGTTTGAGTGATTTTAAGCGATTTAAAATAACTTTGATGGTGTTTTAACAAATTTCCTAAAATTGCGAAAGATATGGAACAATTTTAAAAGACCTATAAGATTGTAGGTTACTTTAAAAGATTCCAAGGAATTTTATAACGATTTCCGACGATTTAAATAAATTTTCCAGGATTTCATGAAATATCAGATTTTATGTAATTTCACGGGATTTTATCATATTTTAATGAATTTCAAAGAATTTTTTCACTAGAAGTGAGGGATTTCGTAGGGTTTCAAAGATTTGAAGAGATTTTCAAATATTTTTTGCAGTTCATTTGAATTCATCCTGAATTCTTTTAAATTCTTTGGAATTCTCTTGATTTTTTTTATTCACTGGAATTCTTCTCAATTCGCTCAATTCAGTGGATAGAAAAAAAATTTTTTTAGGTTTTCTTTTTTTCGTTTAGTTTTACTTCGTCCATTCACAAAATTTTAAATAGATACTGTTTTTAGTGCTTAGACAATTTAAAATAATAAGCGTTTTAAAGTAAACAATGTTGATTTTTCAAATATAAACAATTTTTAGTTGATGATTTAAAAAATGTTATCTTTTTTGTTTGAAAGTTAATTCTTTTTAATTGAAAAGTCTACCATTATATTTTCGATTCAGAATTAATTTTTTTTCGTAAAAGTTCTATTTGGTTGAAAATTTAATTATTTTTTTGAAAATTCAACTATTTTTTAAAAATTCAACTATTTTTGTCAGAAATTCAACCGTTTTGTTGAACATTCGTCTTTCTGAATAGAAAATTCGTCATATTGGATTCAAAATTCATCTTTCGGTAAAAAAGTAATTTTTTAAAATTGAAAATTAATCTTTTTTGGTTGAAAATCTATCTTTCTGGGTTAAAAATTTAATTCTCTTCTGAACGATTCGTCTTTTTGGCTTGAAAGATCAACTGTAAATATAAATAAATAATTTTTTTTTAATGGATCTGTACTTTAAGTATTAAAAAGTGAACAATACTTGATTTGAAAAAAACTATTCTAAATCGGTTCAAAATTTAAGAAGTTCCAGATTTTAACGTTAAAAATTAAACTGTTTCAATTCGAAAGTCTTAGTCATTAAAAAAATGTAATAGTCTTATCGAAACTTTAGAAACTATTTTCAACATCAAAATAACTTCATAATAATATACTCGTAATTAAAGGCTTTCATTGAATTTTAAATATTGTTTCAGTCTAAAATATTCAATTTTTAATCCATTCAATTTGAAATTTTTTAATTAAGAAAAAGAATAATTATTTAATATTCAATATTTGACTGTTCATTTAAGACAATTAAATTGAAACCAAATATTTAAAAGTAAACAATTTGAAACTGAATTGTTTGACATAGAAAGCCTTGAATCGTTAAAATTCCGAAGAGCTTTTAAACTTTGAACGTTACAATTTTAATTGTTCTATTTAAAAAAATGTAGTGAAATTGTTGAATTTTGATGTATAAATAACAATTCAACACTTATTATTTGTAGAAAAAAATTTGAGTAATTGTAAGAGACATTTAGAAGTTTTGAAAAGATTAAAAATTAATTTAAAACTTTACATGATTTCAAATAATTTAAACGAAGTGTGTGTACCGACAAAATTCGGATATTCGTACCGAAATTACGGTGCAAATAGCCACAGCCTAATTTAAAACAAAATGTAGATTTTTGCAGATTTCAAACAAAAAATTTAGAAGCTTTTTGAGAATTGTGAAAGGCTTCAAAGGAATAAAAACATTTTCTTAAGATTCCTACGAAAATTGAGAATGATTTTTCATGTTGAAAAATTATTTTAAGAGAATATTTAAAAAGATTTTAAAAGATTTCCAAAATTGTCAAAAAAGAATCTGGATGATTTTAAGGAAATTTTTTAAAAATTGCCTGATTTTCTAAAAATTGTACGAAAAATTCGATTTTTTTAAAAAGATATTTAGAAGTTCTAAAAAAAATTCAAAAATGTACCTTCTAATTTAAGAAGTGTTCAGTTAAAAAAAAATCTTAATTTTTCAATTTTTAATGTTTCTAGCTTAAAATTGCGTAAAATAATATAATTTTGAAAATTTTAAAGTTCATTGATTGATTCTTTGATTTAGAGCATTGAAAATGACAACGTGGATTTATATTTTTGCAATTGAATCTGAATCTTTGAACTCTATAATTTATAAAAGTTAAAAATTCTAAATTTTGCAGTTTATCTGCATTTCATTTAAAATTGTTCAATTGAAAAGTGTTAGTACCTTCCATTTTATACGTTTTTATTTTTATTGAGCATTTGAATACACAATTTTTGAATAAAAAACTTTTAAAATTCAATTTTAAAAGTTTAAAATTCAAGAGTTCCACTTTGAGTGCTTTCATTTGGAGTTTATTTTTCATTACTTCCAATGGAAAAATATTTAGCTTTAGAGTTTGAAGTTTTTAATTTTATGGACCGTGAGAAAAAATATTTTCAGCAGAAAAATATTCATCAAGAACGTAATTTTTTTAGATTTTTTTTTTAAATTACCAGCCCATATCTTCAATTATTTAATATTGGTTATGACCGGATATTCAGATCAAATCAAATAAGATTATATTTTTAACAACAATTTAGAAGATTGAAACCCTTTACTAAATTATTTAAAAATTGTTGAATGATTTTTTGGGTAGTAGTAATTTCAAAAATGGTGAGAGAACTCTGTTTTTATGGATATTTTTTTTTAAATACCCTAAAATCTTTTAAATTCTTTAAAATATTTCGAAATACCTTGAAAAACTTGGAAATCTCTTTAAATTTTTGAAGTCCTTGGAAATCCCTCAAATCTTGGGAATAAATGTTTTGAAATTTCATTAAAATATTATAAAATCTCTTGAAATCCCATAAAATTTCATAAAATCTGATGATATTCCTTTAAAATCCTTGAAATATTTGAAGTTGTATGAAATTCTTTGAGATCCTGGAAAATTCATTAAAATATATTATTGGGAGATTTTAAAATTACTGAAATCTTCAGAAATCCGATGAAATCCCGTGATATCCATTGAAATTCCTTAAAAATCCTTTGAGATATTTGGAAATCTTCTGAAATTACTTGGAATCTATTTATATATCCGAAAGCATGCAAAATTCTTTAAAGCTCCTGAAAATTCCTTGGAATCTTTTAAAATACCGTAAAATCTTTAAAATGCCTTGAAATTTATTCAACTTCTTGAAATCTGTTGAAATCCCTTCAAACATTTGAAAATTTCTTCAAATATTTGAAATTCCTTAATTCTTGTGAATAAATTCTTGAAATTTTTTGAAATTCCTCGATTCTAGTGAATAAATTTCTTGAAATTTCATTAAAATATTATAAAATCTCATGAAATCCCGTAAAATTTCATAAAATCTGATGATATTCTTCTGAAATTCCTTGAAATCTTTTCAAATATTTCAAGGTATTTAAAATTGTTTAAAGCTTCTGAAAATTCCTTGGATTATTTGAAAATCTCTTCAAACCTTTAAAATCTCTCAATTCTTGTGAATAAATTCATTGAAATTTCAGTGAAATATTACTAAATCTCTTGAAATTCCGTAAAATTTCATAAAATCTGATGATATTCCTTGAAATATTTGAAGTTCTACGAAATCCTTTGGGATCCTGAAAATTCATTAAAATACCTTATTGAGAGCCTTTAAAATTACTGAAATTTTCAGAAATCTGATCAAATCCGTTGAAATTTCTTAAAAATCCTTTGAAATATTTAAAAATTTTGGATATCTGAAATACCTGAAATATTTGAAAATCTCTTTGAATCTTTGAAACCCTTTGAAATTCCTCAATTCTTGTGAATTTATTTTTTGAAATTTCATTAAAATATTACACAATCCCTTGAAATCCCGTGATATTTTTTTAATATCTTGAAACTTCCTTGAAATCATTTAAAATAGCCTAAAATATTTCCTATGCTTTGAAATCGCTTCAAATTTTTTAAAGCTCCTGAAAATGCATTGGCGTTTTAAATATCCTAAAATCTTTAAAATCCTTTGAAATGTCTTTAAATTCTTGAAATCTACTGAAATTCCTTTGAATATTTGAAAATCTCTTCAAATTCCTTAATTATTGTGAATAAAATGATCGAAATTTCATTAAAATACTATCAAATCCCTTGAAATCCCGTAAAAATCTCTTAAATCGTAAAAGTTCTATGAAATCCTTTGAGATCCTGAAAATTCATTAAAATACCTTATTGAGAGCCTTTAAAATACTTTTAAATAAATTAAATCCTCGGAAATCTGATAAAATCCCGTGAAATCCGTTAAAATTCCTTTAAAATATTTGTAAATCTTCTGAAATTCCTTGAAATCTTTTCAAATATCCGAATATTTTTAAAATTCTTTGAAATCTATTAAACTTCTTAAAATATAATGAAATTCCTTACATTATTTGAAAATTTCTTCAAAGCTTTGAAATCCCTCAATACTTGTGAATAAATTCTTTTTGAAATTTCAATAAAATATTATAAAATCCATAAAAATTACTTAAATCGTCGGAAATCTTATAAAATCCGTTGAACTTCCTTAAAAATCTTTTGAAATATTTGGAAATCTTGTAAATCTTCTGAAAGTTCATGGAATCTTTCCAAATATTTCAAGATATTTCCAAAGATTTTAGCAAATTTGAAAGATTTTAATCTTTCAAATGTTTTATAATAATTTTAATATCTCAATTATTGTGAATAAATGTTTTGAAATTTCATTAAAATATAATAAAATCTCTTCAGACCCTGGAAAATTCATTAAAAATACGTTTTTAATAGCCTTAAGATACTTTAAAATTACTGAAATCCTCGGAAATCTAATAAAATCCTGTGAAGTCCATTGAAATTGCTTCAAAATCCTTTTAAATATTTGAACAACTTGGGAATCTTCTAAAATTCCTTGGAATCTTTTCAAATATTCGAAAGTCTTTAAAAATCTTTGGCTCCTGACAATTCCTTGGAATATTTTAATATTATTAATACCCTAAATTTTTTTTAATTCTTTGAAATCTCTTCAACTTCTTGAAATATAATAAAATTCTTCTGGTTATTGGAAAGTTTATTCGAACCTTTTTTTTTAATATCCTAAAATCTTTGAAATCTCTTCAACTTCTTAAAATATAATGAAATTTCTTAGATTATTTTTAAATCTCTTTAGATATTTGAAATCCATCAATTCTTGCGAATACATGTTTTGAAATTTCATTAAAATACTATCAAATCCCTCGAAATCCCGTAAAAATTCCGTAAAATCGTAAAAGTTCTATGAAATCCTGTGAGTTCCTGAAAAAAAAATAAAATATTTGAAAATCTCTGGTTCTATGAAATCCTTTGAGATCCTGGAAATTCATTAAAATACCTAATTGAGAGCCTTTAAGCTCCTTTGAAATTACTTACGTCCTCAGAAGTCTGATAATATTCCGTGAAATTCGTTTACATTCCTTTAAAATCCTTTGAAATGTTTGCAAATTTTGAAACTCTTCTGAAATTCCTTGAAAATTTTTCAAATATTTAAAGGTATTTCCAAAGACTTTTATAAAATTTGAAATATTTTAGTCTTTCAAATTTTTTTAAATCTTTGGAATTACCTTGAAATATTTGAAATTCTATGAAATCCTTTGAGATCTTAGAAATTCATTAAAATTCCTTATTGAGAGACTTTAACATCCATTAAACTTACTGAAATCCTCGGTAATCTTATAATATCCTGTGAAATATTTTTAAATATTTGAGAGAAAAATATTGCGTGTCTTTAAAATCCTTAAAAATACTGAAATCCTGGAAATCTGTTAAAATTCCCTGAAATCCTTTGATATTCCTTAAAAATCCTTTAAAATATCTGGAAATATTTGAAATCTGAAATTCCTTGGAATCTTTTAAAATACTTCAAGGTATTTCCAAAGATTTCAGCATTTTTTTCAAATTTGTTAAAATCTTTGGAATTACCTTGAAATATTTGAAAATGTCTTCAAATCTTTGAAATTTCTAAATTCTTGTGAATGAATTCTTTGAAACATTCTTGGAATCTTTTTAAATATCTTATAAAATCTGTTGAATTTCCTTAAAAATCTTTTGAAATATTTGGAAATCTTCTGAAAGTCCTTGGATTCTTTTCAAATATTTTAAGGTATTTTCAAATATTTTAATCTTTCAAGTGTTTTTTAATCTTTGGCGATACTCTGAAATATTTGAAAATCTCTTTAAATCTTTGAAACTCTTTGAAATCCCTCAATTTTTGTAAATAAATTCTCTGAAATTCCATTAAAATATTATAAAATTCCTGGAAATCCCATGAAATTACATCAAAACTGATAGTATTCCTGTGAGATCCTGTAAAATTCATTAAATTTCCTTTTAGAGAGCCTTTAAAATACGTTAAAATTACTGAAAACGTCGGAAATCTGATGAAATCCGTTGAAATTCTTTAAAAATCCTTTGAAAGATTTGAAAATCTTTTCAGATGTCCGAAAGTCATTCAAATTCTTTAAAGCTCCTGAAAATTCCTTGGAATTTTTTAAACCCTCTGAAATTGATTGAAATTTCTCGAAATATTTGAAAATCTCTTCAAATCTTTGTAGTCCCTCAATTCTTGTGAATACATTCTTTGAAATTTCATTAAAATATTATAAAATCCCGTAAAAATCCTGTAAAATCGTAAAATTTCCATGAAATCCTTTGGTATTCTGTAAAATGAATTAAAATACCTTATTGAGAGCCTTTAAAATTGCTGAAATCCTCAGAACTCTGATAAAATCCCGAGAAATCCGCTGAAATTCTTTAAAAATCCTTTTAAATATTTGGAAATTTTGTAAATCTGAAATTCTTTCGAATATTTTTAAATATCCTTGTTTAAAATTATTTAATGCTCCTGAAACTTCCTTAAAATCTTTTTTATCCCCAATAATCTGTAAAATCCTTTTAAATTTCTTCAATTTCTTAAAATCTAATGAAATTCCTTGGATTATTTGAAAATCTTTTCAAACCTTCGAAATCCCTTCATTCTTGTGAAGAAATTGTTTAAATTTTATTAAAATATTATAAAGTTTCTTGAAATCCCGTAAAACTTCATAAAATCTTAGGATATTCCTTGAAATCCCTTGAAACATTTGAAGTTCTATGAAATCCTTTGAGACCCTGAAAAATTAATAAAAAATACCTTCTTTTGAGCAGAAATCCTGGAAAACTGAAATTCTTTGGAATATTTTCAAATATCCGAAGGTCTTTAAAATTCTTTAAAGCTCCTGAAAATTCTTTGAAATTTTTTAAACCCTCTGAAATTTATTGAAATTCTTCGAAATATTGGAAAATCTCTTCAAATCTTTATAGTCCCTCAATTATTGTGAATACATTCTTTGAAATTTCATTAAAATATTATAAAATCCCGTAAAAATCCTCTAAAATTTTTAAAATTTCTATGAAATCCTTTAGTATCCTGGAAAATGAATTAAAATACCTTATGAGAGCCTTTAAAATTGCTGAAATCCTCAGAACTCTGATAAAATCCCGAGAAATCCGCTGAAATTCTTTAAAAATCCTTTTAAATATTTGGAAATCTTGTAAATCTTCTGAAATTCTTTCGAATATTTTTAAATATCCTTCTTTAAAATTATTTAATGCTCCTGAAACTTCCTTGGAATCTTTTTATATCCCCAATAATCTGTAAAATCCTTTTAAATTTCTTCAATTTCTTAAAACATTTGAAGTTCTATGAAATCCTTTGAGACCCTGCAAAGTTAATTAAAAATACCTTCTTTTGAGTAGAAATCCTGGAAAACTGAAATTCTTTGGAATATTTTCAAATATCCGAAGGTCTTTAAAATTCTTTAAAGCTCCTGAAAATTCTTTGAAATCTTTTAAAATACCATAAAATCTTTCAAATGAGTTGAAATCTCTTCAGATATTCGAAATCCCTCAAATCTTGTGAATAAATTCTCTGAAATTTCATTAAAATATTATAAAATCTCTGGAAATTCTGTAAAATTACATCAAATCTAATGATATTCTTGAAATATTTGAAGTTTTATGAAATCCTTTGACATCCAGGAAATCCGTTAAAATACCTTATTGAGAGACTTTAAAATCGTTTAAAATTACTGAAATCCTCGGAAATTCGATGAAATCCCGAAAAATCTGTTGAAATTCCTTTTTTGTGTTTAAAAGTATTTGGAAATCCTCTGAAATTCCTTGGAATCTTTCCAAGTATCTTAGCTTAATTTGATAAATTAACAAATGTTTCATGATTTTGCGGGTAGTAGTAATTTCAAAAATTATGAAAAATCTTTATTTTTGTGGATATTTTTTACAGAAAGATGAAGAAAAAATAAAAATACTGATGTGTATGTAACATACAGGCCTCACAGACTGAAATAACTCATGCGTTAATTACTATTCAATTCAGGTCTGTACCTATTTCTGAATTGTCTTGACTTTTTTTGAAATATTTTAGGGTATTTTTAATGATTTCGAGAAGTTTTTAATAGATGTCAATAATCTGAAGGGATTTTTAAGATTTGAGGGTATTTTTAAAAATTCTCAGGAATTTTCAAGAGCTTTCAAAAGTTACAATGGATTTCAAATAATTTCAAATATTTTAGGGAATTTTAAAAGATTCCAAGGAATTTTTTCATTAGTTTTATTAATTTGAAGGGATTTTAAAGCGCGAAATTATTCAGGATAAAGAATCTAAAATTTCGGAAGATTCGGAACGATTTTACAGGACCTATAAGGTTTTAAGATATTTTAAAAGATTTCACAAGATTTTATAAGGTTTCCGAGGATTTCAATGATTGTACGGGTTTTTTAAAGTTGTCAAGGTATTTTAATAAATTTTCCAGGATTTAAGGAAATATCATCGGATTTCATAGAATGCCATGGGATTTTATAATATTTTAGTGGATTTTAAAGAATTTACTCACGAGAAGTGAGGTTTTTGTTAGGGTTTCATTGATTTGAAGAGATTTGAAATTAGTTTTTGGAATTCACCCTGAATTCTTATTTATTTATCCTGAATTCTTTCAAATTCTTTGGAATTCTTTTGAATTTTTTTAATTAATTTGAATTCCTCTAAATGTACTCAATTTTACTTAATTCAATGAATTGTTTTGAATTTTTAAACGTTTTTCTTTAATTGATCCTGAGGATCAATTGATAAAATGATCGAAGGATTTGAAATATTTTAAGATATTTTTTTTTAATTCCTTAGCATTTTCAAGATATTAAAAAATTTTCAAGGGATTTCAAAAGATTTGAAATATATAATATAATCGATTTCCAGAATTTTTTTATTTATTTCAGTAGTTTGAAGGAATTTCAAAGACTTTGAAATATTTTAGGGTATTTCAAAAGATTCCAAGGAATTTTCTATAGATTTAAATAATTTCAAGGGATTTCCAAGGGTTTTAATAATTTTAAAGGATTTTACTATATCTTAATGGATTTCATTAAAGAATTTATTCACAAAAAGTTAGGGATTTTGTAGGGTTTCGAAAACGTGAAGACATTTTCAAATATTTTTTGCAATTCATTTGGAATTATCCCTGAATTCTTATTAATTTATCCTGAATTCTTTTGAATTCTTCTAAATTTCCTCAAATGGATTTCTAAAAAGTTTATGTTTAATTCATATTGCAGTCTTTAAAACTCACCTTAAATTCTTAGGCATTTCATCAAACTATTTTAGATTCTCTTTAATTTTTCTAACCACTTATTTCAAGTTTCAAACTTTCTCAATTCAATGAATTGTTTCCATGTGTTTGAATTATTTTAAATTCACTTGTTTTTTTTTAAATTCAGTTTTATTTTTTATGAATTTTATCGAATTCTTCTCATTTCCCTTAAATTCCTTTATATCCACTCAAATTTTATTGTAATCTATGGAATTTTTCGATTTCTAGAATTTTTTCCAATTCATTTCATCAAACTCTTTTAAATTCTCTTTAATTTTTCTAAACACTTATTTCAAGTTTCAAACTTTCTCAATTCAGTGAATTTTTTTCATGTGTTTGAATTATTTTAAATTCACTTGTTTTTTTAAAATTCAGTTTTATTTTTTATGAATTTCATCTAATTCTTCTCATTTCCCTTAAATTCCTCTATATTCACTCAAATTTTATTTTAATCAATGGAATTTTTCGATTTCTAGAATTTTTTCCAATTCATTTGATTTCTTTGGAATTTAAGTTGAATTATTTTCAAATTTTATGAATTTATCTTGAATTTGTTAACCAAAAAAAAATTGCTACATAATTTATGGATAGCCCCTCTTCGGTAAGAGAAGTTTTAAAATAAACTTTTTATTTTTAGATCCTTGTAAAAATGCAAGTAATATTACAACCGCTCAAACAAATCAGTATATTAGTGAATCGATTCCTACTGTAAAAAGTAAAGTTATTGTCTCACCTCCGCAAGTGAAAGCTACAGTAGTAAGTCCAAGACAAATTTCTGTAAATATGCCTTCTAGTTCTACGCATCCCACAACCAGTGACGAACAATCAGAATTAAAAACTGTTCAAACGAACAGTGATGAAGGTATGGAAACGCAATTTTTTTCGCATTTGTTGCTATAGTGCAAATAATTTCATATTTTTTCATTTCCAGGCTTCACAGACTGTCTCTGTTTCCCCTAAAGGTCCCCTTGTTTTTTTTTATTCCTGAAAGTCCCCTATTTAGAGAATTTTCCCTAAATGTCCCCTAATTTGTATAAATATTCTGTAAAATATGAGCTTTCAAAAAACAGCTGAATATTCAACCTAATAGTTGAATTTTCATTTAAAAAGATGAATTTTCAACAAATTAGATAAATTTTCAACGAAACAGTTGACTTTTTTAACTAGAAAAGATCAATTTTTAAACAAAAAATTGAATAGTTACATTTTAATTTAAAAAAATTAATTTTCAATAAAAGGTAAACGAATTTGCTACAAAACAGTTGAATTTTGAACCTGAAAGTACTAATTTTTACCAGAAAATGTAATAGTTGATATTTAAACCAAAAATGATTTTAATTTATAATGACAAACAGTTGAATATAAATATAATATAAATTTTCAAAAAATACATCAATTATTAACCAAATAGTTGAATTTTATACCAGAAAAGACGAATTTTTTACCAAATAGTAGAATTTCTAACAAAAAGACGAATTTTCAACAAAATGCATCAATTTTTAACTATGTAGTTGAATTTTCTACCAGAAAAGACGAATTTTCCAAAAAATACATCAATTTTTAACTAAATAGTTGAATTTTCGACCAAAAAAGTCGAATTTTCAACAAAATACTTGAATCATCAACTAAAATAGATCCATTTTGAACCACATAGTTGTATTTTTAACCGAAAAAATTGATTTTCTTCCAAAAAAGACGAGTTTAAAAAAAAATACATATATTTTCTACCAAATAGTTGAATTATCTACCAGAAAAGACGAATTTTACACACACAAATATTCAAATTTGAACAATGGATGTGATGTTAGTTTAAACTTTATTTGGTTAATTTTTAGTTTTATATTTTTTTGCGTTTCTAAATTTTTTAACTAAATACTAGAAATTTTTAACTAAAAAAAGATCAATTTTTAACCAAAAATGGAGTAGTTAAATTTTGTTTAATGAAAATTAATTATCAATTTTAAAAACCGGATTTTCCACAAAACAGTTTAATTTTGTACCAAATAGTTTAATTTTCTACCAAATTGTTAAATTTTTTAGCCAAAAAGAGGAATTTTTTACAAAACCGTTGACTTTTCCACCCGAGAATATGAATTTTCAACAAGAAAGTTACGTTACAATCAATCAGTTGAATTTTCAGCTAAATAGTTAAATTTTAAACTAAAAATTATTTTAAACCAAAAAAAGACAACAAATTTTCAACTAAAATTATGAATTTTGCATCAAACATTTGCATGTTCAACCAAAAAATTGATATTCCAACAAAAAATACGAATTTTCAACAAAATGTATAAATTTTCAACCAAATATTTATGTTTCCTACCAAATTGTTTAATTTTCAAACCGCAAATATAAATTTTCTACAAAACAGTTGCATTTTCAACCCGAAAATGTAAATTTTCAACAAAAAAGTTAATTTTCTACTGAAACAGATTAATTTTGAACCAGACAGTAGCATTTTTAACCAAAAAAGATGACGTTTCTACAGAAAGAAGTATATTTTCAAATCAAAAAGATTAATGTTCAACAAAATAGTTGAATTTTCATCCGAAAACATTTTTTATTCAAGAACGAAACAAAATTTCAATCAAATTTTTGAATTTCTAAGCTAAAAAGGTAAATTTTCAACAAAACGGTTGAGTTTTCAACCAAGATGTATGACTCGTAAAATTGTTGAATTTTCAACTTAATAATTCAGTTTAATAATACATTTTCAACCGAAAAGAATAAAATTTCAATAAAAATTCCTTCCTGAAATCTTTTGAAATCTCTAAAAATCTTTGACATCTTTTGAAATTGTTGTGAAATCTAAATATTTTGGGAGTTTTATTATTTCAGTTCCATTAGTCGCGTTCAAAAAATATAAATGTTCTATTTCAGAATTTATTTTTATAGCTTTTTATTGGTTGAAAATGTAAAGAAAATTCTTTTTTTTTGGAAAATTATTTTTATTAACTGAAAATTCACTTTTTTTCATAAAAATTGAATTATTTTGTTAGAAATTTAACGATTTTGTTAAAAAGTTTGAACATTCGTATTTTTTTTATAAATATTCGCCCTTTTCGATTAAAAATTAAACGGTCTTCTAAAAAAATCGTCTTTTTGGCTTCAAGATTAAACTATTTGGTTAAAATTTTAACTGTTTTTGGTTGATGATTAATCTTTTTTATTTGAAAATTTATCTTTGATCTTGAATTAATATTCTTTGTTTGTATCTATAGAAACACTTTTAATAAAATTAATTTCCAGCGTTAAATATTCGTTTTAGTTGTTGTTGGAAATTCATTTTTTAACTGAAAATTTAATAATTCCATTTCAAGATTAATCATATTAGTTGAAAATTGATATCTTTGGTTGAAAATCCAAGTATTTTTGGTTCAAAGTTCATTATTTGTGGTTGAAAAGTCTACTATTATATTATTGGTTGAGAATTCACCTTTTTTGGTGAATATTTTTATTATTTAGTTGAACATATAATTATTTTGTTACAAAATTCAACAACTTTATTAGAGAGTCATTTTTCTTACTTGAAAATTCAACTGTTTTGTTGAAAATTCTTCTTTTTGGTTTAGAATTACCTTTTTTTTTTGAAAATTCATTTTTCCGGTTTCAAAGTTAACTTTTTTCTGAAACATTTGAGTTTTCAGCTTAAAGACTCAATTCTTTCGTTGAAAATTTATCTCTTTTGTTATAAAATTAATCTTTTCTGGCAAAAAATTCCACTAATTGGCTGAAAGTTGAATAACTTTCTTAAAAATTAATTTTTTTCGTTTAAAATTCATTACTTCATTTGGAAATTTAACTATTTTGTTGAAAATTCGTTTCATTTTTGGTTGAAAACTTATATTTTTTAGTTAAAAATTCAACTATTTTGTTGAATATTTCTCTTTTTTAGTTCAAAATTCAACTCTGCTTGAAAATTTCAATTTTTTAGTTGAAAATTCAACTGTTTGGTTGACATTTTTACTTTTTCAGTTGAAAATTCAACTCTTTGTTTGAAAATTTTAACATTTTTGTGATAATTTATCTTTTTGTTTGAAAATTAAACAATTTTATTGACTTCATTACTATTGCATTTTTTGTTGTAAATTCATATTTTTAATTGAAATTTGATCTTTTCTAGTTGAAAATTCAACTATTCAGATGAAAATTAATGTATTCTGTTCAAAATTTGTCTTTTTTGGTAAAAAATTAACCTCCTAGGTTAAAAAATAATCTTTTCTAGCTGAAAATTTCTCCTTTTTAGTTGAAAATTCAACTCTTCCGATGAGAATTTCTTTTTTTAAATTGAAAATTCAACTCTTTAGTTGAAAATTTCTCGTTTTTAGTTAAAAATTCAACCCTTTAGTTGAAAATTCATATATTTTGGTTATGATTTGTCTTTTTGGTTGAGAATTGAACAATTTTGTTGACTTCATTTTTTCAACTAAAAATGTAACTATTCCATTTTTGGTTGTAAATTCATATTTTCAATTGAAAATTAATCTTTTTTGGTGGAAATTTCAACTATTTTGTTTAAAAGTCAATATAAGTCCAATTTTTCGATCTTGAGTCCCCATATTTTCCCTAAAATATTATTTAGGAACACTGTGAAGCTTGAATTTGAAAAGCCGCAGAATTAAATAATAATATTAACCGAAGATTCAAAAACACTCTTCAGAATTAATTATTAACAATTGGACAGTTTTAATTTTAAAGCTATTAAATTTTATTTGAATAAATTTTGGTATCTACAGTCTTTCTTCTAATGCCATTTTTTAAATTGCAGGTTCAAAAGTAGTTCCCGTGACGAACCACGTCCCTAAAATTGATATTTCTAAATCTGAGGACGCAAGTACAAGTAAACCCTGCGTGAAAAAAATCGAGGCAGTAGTGCAGACTCTTGCCAATACAAGTCCGACGGAGAAGCAAGCGATATCCAGTAATTATGATGAATTTTACAATGCAAAATATTTTTTTTTACCTTTTTTTGAACACAATTCACAAAATAATTAATTTTTACAGATATCGCTACTCGGCTGACGAGTGAGTGTCCTGAAAGTACCACCTCAAGTGGTCCAGGACCACCTTCCGTTAAATCCTCTTCGGCGAATCTAACGTGTAAAACACTGCCACCCGTAAAACCTAACAATCATCCTCCTGTCAAAATGGTTAATTTCTTTTTTAATAGTACTTTATTTTTACAGGCCTCACAGACCGGTCCCTATATCCCCTATTGTACCCTATATTCAGTTAAGGTCCCTAAAGTACCCTATTTTCAAGATTTGGTCCCTATGGTACCCTATTTGCACAGGGTGTCTACCCTACCTGGAAAACCTGGAATTGTCAGGGAATTTTGATATACCTGGAAAAACCTGGAAATGTCAGGGAATTTCTTTTAAAGTCAGGGAATTTTTTCGAGAACGTGCTTAATTTTTTTAAATTGCAATATTAAATCGAATAACAATGATTCTTCATTTGTAAAAGTAGCTTTATATTACGGGTATTGAACTATTTTGTTGAAAATTCGTTTTTTTGTTTTGTTCAAAATCAATTTTTTATGTGAAATTTCAAGTATTCTGTTTTTGGTTGAAAATTGATCGGTTTTAGTTGAAAATTCAAGTATCTCGTTGAAAATTCATGTATTTTGTTGAAAAATCGTTCTTTTTGGTTGAATTCCATTGTTTTTGTTTAAAAATTTCAATCTTTTTTGATTGAAATATCAACTATTACATTTTTCGTT
>CAKNYM010045766.1:0-12694 GCA_932195095.1 Andricus curvator | reverse complement strand
TGGAATTGTCAGGGAATTTTTTTCCGGGATTTGGGTAGACACCCTGTTGCAGCCCCTTAATGGAACTTCAAACAAATTTATAAGATCAAAGCTTCCAAGTGCATTTTGAAAAAAAATAGCAAAAATCAGGGAATTCCTGTAAGAAGTAACTGTAAAAAAATAATCAGGACTGCCACACACAGTCACTATTAGTCACTTTTTTCTCAAATAATTTTTTATTCACTTTTTTAAATGAAAAGATCACATTAGTCACTGAATTGTCTTGAATTATTTTCATATATTTCAGATTATTTTTAAAGATTCCGAGAAATTTGTAATAGATTTCAATAATTTGAACGGATTTTTAAGATTTTAGGGTATTTTGAAAACTTCTAAGGCATTTTCAAGAGCTTTTAATTTGAAATATTTGAGGAAATTTAAAAAGATTCCGAGGAATTTTTTATTAATTGGCACTTTCAAGAGCTTTAAAGAATTTCAAGGGATTTCAAAAGATTTTAAATGATTTAAAATATTTCAGGTTATTTTAGGTTATTTTAAAAATTTTGAAGTAATTTTCAATTGTTTTTAGTAGTTAAGGGGGTTTCAAAGAATTTGAAATATTTTAGGGAATTTTAAAAGAATCCAAAGAATTATTAATTGTATACCATTTAGCCATTTCCCTTTCAGGGTAGGAATGATTAATTAATTTAATTAATTTGAAGTAATTTCGAAGCGTTTGAAATATTTTAGGATAAAGAATTTTCTAGAATTTCGGGAGATATGAAACGATTTTACAGGATTTATAAGGTCGTAAGATTTTTTAAAGGATTTCACAGGGATTTTATAATATTTTAGTGGATAAAAAATTTTTTCACGAGAAGTGAGGTATTTTGTAGCATTTCAAAGGATTTGAAATATTTTAGGAAATCTTAAAAGATTCCAAGGAATTTTTAATTGATTTTAATAATTTAAAGATATTCAATAACATTTTAGTGGATTTTAAAGAATTTATTCAAGAAAAGTGAGTTATTTCGTAGGGTTTTAAAGATTTGAAGAGATTTAAAATTATTTTTTGGATTTTACCCTGAATTCTTTGATATTCTTTTGAATTTTTTTATTCATTTGAATTCTTATAAATTTACTCAATTTTACATAATTCAATTGATTTTTTAAAAGTTTTCATATAATTGGTTCTGCAGATTAATTGATAAAATGACCAAAGGATTTGAAATATTTTAAGGTATTTTTCAAATTCCTTGGCATTTTCTAGAGCTTTAAAAAATTTCAAAAGATTTTAAGGGATTAGAAATATTCTAGGTTATTTAAAAAGATTATAAAGAAATTGTTAATGATTTCAGTAATTTAATAGTATTTCAAAGGACTTGAAATATTTTGGGGTATTTTAAAAGATTCCCATGCATTTTCAAGAGCTTTAAGAAGTTTCAATGTATTTCAAAAGATTCAAAGGATTGGAAATATTTGAGGAAATTTTAACGATTCCCAGAATTGTTGTCTTTGTTTCAATAGTTTGAAGGGATTTCAAAGACTTTGAAAAGATATATTTCAAAAGATGCCAAGGCATTTTTAAGAGATTTAAACAATTTCAAGGGATTTACAAGCTTTTTAATAATTTTAAGGGATTTCGTAGGGTTTCAAAGATTTTAAGAGATTTTCCAATATTTTTTTGTAATTCATTTGGAATTCTCCCTGAATTCTTATTAATTTAGCGTGAATTCTTTGAAATCCTTTTGAATTCTTCTAGATGCACTCAATTTTACTCAGGTCAATGGATTTTTGTAAAGATTTTGTTTAATTAATCTTGAAGTCATTAAAACTCACCTTAAATTTTTAGGCATTTCGTCAAATTCTTTTGAATTCTCTTTAATTTTTTCTGAAATTCATTTCAAACTTACTCAATTCAATGCATTTTTTAATGTTTTTAAATTTTTTTCATATTTAAACATTTTTGGCAATTCATTTGATTTTTTTTTTAATTCACCTTGAATTTTTATGCATTTCATCGAATTCTTCTCGTCTCCCTTAAATTTCTCTAAATTCACTCAAATTTTAGAGAATCAAATGGATTTTTTCGATTTTTAAAACTTTTTCCAATTCGTTTGAATGTTTTGAATTGTTTTTTAGTCTTTAGTCATTTTTTTTTAGTTAGAAATTAGTAGGGTTTCAAAGATTTGAAGAGATTTGAAATTATTTTTTGAAATTGACCCTGAATTCTTTTAAATTCTTTGGAATTCCCTTGAATTTTTTCACTTCACTTGAATTATTCTAAATTTACTCAATTATACTTCATTCAATGGATTTTTTTTTAATTTTCAAAAGTTTTTATTTCATTGATCCTGATGTCTTGTAACCTCACCTTGAATTCTTAGGCATTTCATCAAATTCTTTTGAATTTTCTTTAATTTTTTCTAAAATTCATTTCAAACTTACTCAATTCAATGAATTTTTTAATATTTTTAAATTTTTTCATATTTTTAAATTTTTGTCAATTCATTTGAATTTTTTTTAATTCACCTTGAGTTTTTATGCATTTCATCGAATTCTTCTCGTGTCCCTTAAATTCCTCTAAATTCACTCAAATTTTAGAGAATTAAATGGATTTTTTCGATTTTTAAAACTTTTTCCAATTCATTTGAATTTTTTGTATTGTTCTTTAGTCTTTAGTCATTTTTTTTAGTTAGAAATTACGAGGGTTTCAAAGATTTGAAGAGATTTGAAATTGACCCTGAATTCTTTTAAATTCTTCGGAATTCCCTTTAATTTTTTTGCTTCACTTGAATTATTCTAAATTTACTCAATTATACTTAATTCAATGGATTTTTTTTTAATTTTTAAAAGTGTTATAAGGTCGTAATATATTTTAAAGGATTTCACGTTATTTTATAAGATTTCCGAGGATTTCAATGACTTTAAGGGATTTTAAAACTCTCAATGTATTTTAATACATTTTCTAGGATTTCAGGAAATATCGTCATAGAATTTCACAGGGATTTTATAATATTTTAGTAGATAAAAAATTTGTTCACGAGAAGTGAGGTATTTTGTAGCATTTCAAAGGATTTGAAATATTTTAGGAAATCTTAAAAGATTCCAAGGAATTTTTAATTGATTTTAATAATTTAAAGATATTTAATAACATTTTAGTGGATTTTAAAGAATTTATTCAAGAAAAGTGAGTTATTTCGTAGGTTTTTAAAGATTTGAAGAAATTTAAAATTATTTTTTGGATTTCATCCTGAATTCTTTGAAATTCTTTTGAATTTTTTAATTCATTAGAATTCTTATAAATTTACTCAATTTTACATAATTCATTTGATTTTTTTGATTTTTTAAAAGTTTTTATATAATTGGTTCTGCAGATTAATTGATAAAATGACCAAAGGATTTGAAATATTTTATGGTATTTTTCAAATTCCTTGGCATTTTCTAGAGCTTTAAAAACTTTCAAGGTATTTCAAAAGATTTTAAGGGATTTGAAATATTCTAGGTTATTTTAAAAGATTATAAAGAAATTGTTAATTGATTTCAGTAATTTAATAGGATTTCAAAGAATTTTAAATATTTTAGGGTATTTTAAAAGATTCCCATGCATTTTCAAGAGCTTTAAAAAGTTTCAAGGGATTTCAAAAGATTCAAAGGATTGGAAATATTTTAGGAAATTTTAACGATTCCCAGAAATTTTTTATTTATTTCAATAGTTTGAAGGGATTTCAAAGACTTTGAAATATTTTAAGGTATTTTAAAGGATTCCGAGGCATTTTCAAGAGATTTAAACAATTTCAAGGGATTTCCAAGGGTTTTAATAATTTTAAGGGATTTTAATATTTTAATGGATTTCAATGAATTTATTCACAAGAATTGAGGGATTTCGTAGGGTTTCAAAGATTTAAAGAGATTTTCCAATATTTTTTGCAATTTTTTGAATTTTTCTAGATGCACTCAATTTTACTCAGGTCAATGGATTTTTTTAAAGTGTTTGTTTAATTCATCTTCAAGTCATTAAAACTCTCCTTAAATTTTTAGGCAATTCATCAAATTCTTTTGAATTCTCGTTAATTTTTTCTCAAATTCATTTTAAACTTACTCAATACAATGCATTTTTTCATATTTTTAAATTTTTGTCAATTCATTAAAATTTTTTTTTTAATTCACCTTGCATTTTTATGCATTTCATCGAATTCTCCTCGTTTCCCTTAAATTTCTCTAAATTCACTCAAATTTTAGAGAAATTAATGGATTTTTTCGATTTTTAAAACTTTCCAATTCATTTGAATTTTTTTGAATTGTTTGTTAGTTATTAGTCATTTTTTTACTTAGAAATTAGTAGGGTTTCAAAGATTTGAAGAGATTAGAAATTATTTTTTGAAATTCACCCTGAATTCTTTTAAATTCTTTGGGATTCCCTTGAATTTTTTTACTTCACATGAATTATTCTAAATTTATCTAATTGCTCCTGAAGTCTTTTAACCTCACCTTGAATTCTTAGGCATTTCAAAACATTCTTTTGAATTCCCTTGAATTTTTCTAAGCTCATTTCAAAGTTACTGAATTTATAAAAGTTTCTTCATATTTTAAAATTGTTTTCAATTCATTAAATTTTTTTTTTAATTCACCTTTAATTTTTATGAATTTCATCGAATTCTTCTTGTTTATCTTAAATTCCTCTAAATTCATTCCAATCTTACGGAAATCAATGGAATTGTTTTGACTTTTAAAATTGTTTCTAATTCATTCGAATTCGTTGGAATTTAACTTGAATTTTTTGAAGTCTTATAAATTTATCCTGAATTTTTTACCCTTTGAACGCGAAAAAAGGTACCCTATGAGCTTGAAAACAAGTACCCTTTAGTACCTATATTTTATCCCATAGGGACTGTGAGGCCTGTTTTTAACTAACAAGGGGAGACCGGAAATTGTCAATATTTTTTTTTAATTGCAGTAATATACCATTTTTCGCAGTTTTCGAGAAAATCGACGTACTTTAAATCGACGGGTAGCCTAGGCAGTAGTTGCGTGTTCGATTCTTGCTGCCTGAACTTCTTTTTATTTGATTTTTTATTTATTGAAATGTTTATAAGTTGAATTTCCTTCAATAATCTTTAAAAATTATGCAAATAATAATCTTTTTAATGCCTTTTTCACAGAAAAACTGAAGTTTTTTAAACTTTATCATGTTCTTGGCAAACAAATTTATTTTCTATAAATATCAATAATTGTTTTCATAATGTTTACAGATTATATTTAAAATTAGAAGTATCTTATAATAATAATTCACAGTCTACTTTAACACTGGCATAGAATCATACAATTTTTTTCA
Source organism: Andricus curvator (assembly GCA_932195095.1). NCBI lineage: Eukaryota > Metazoa > Arthropoda > Insecta > Hymenoptera > Cynipidae > Andricus > Andricus curvator. Next base: position 7,380 of record CAKNYM010045766.1, on the reverse strand, counting down.
TATAAAAACTCATCGTTTATCTGATAAAACGCGAAGTTCTAAAAAAAACTCGTTCTTACTTCTAATTTTAAATATAATTGGTGACCATGATGAAAAGAATTAATAAAATTTATAGAAAATAAATTTGTTTGCGCAAAACATGATAAAGTTTTAAAAAAAATGTTTTTTCCGTGAAAGAAAGCATTAAAAAAATTATTATTAGCATAATTTAAAAAGATTATTGAAGAAAATTCACTCTATAAACATTTTAATAAATAAAATAAAAAGTGTAGGCAGCGAGAATCGAACACGCAACTACTGCCTACGCTACCGGCCGATTTAAAGTATGTTTCGCCAAATTCTATATAAAATTGAAAATTGCCGGTATCTCCTTATAAAATGCATTTTATTCTAACGATTCATCTCGTTTTTCTAGTACCAGATAATAGTCCTTATAATGTCGAACTAATGCAGACAATATTTATTTTACAGACCTCTTTGATTTCTAAAGCCACAACCTTAAATTCGCAACCTAATGCGAGATTCGGTAGTAAAAGAAATTTTATTGTTCTTCAAAAAGGAATGAAGGAGGTGAAACTTTCTCACGGGGGAAAGGTAATTTTACTATTTAATATTTAGAATTATCCTTTAGGGGCCATTTATGACAATTTTATTTTGTTGTTGAAAATTCAAAGTTTTTGTTAAAAAGTCATCTTTTCTGGCAAAAAATTCAACTAATTGGTTGAAAGTTGAATAACTTTCTTAAAAAATAATTTTTTTCGTTTAAAATTCATTACTTTTTTGGAATTTTAACTATTTTGTTGAAAATTCGTTTCATTTTTGGTTGAAAAATTTTCTTTTTTAATTAAAAATTCAACTATTTTGTTGAATATTTCTCTTTTTTAGTTGAAAATTCAACTCTGCTTGAAAATTTCAATTTTTTAGTTGAAAATTCAACTCTGGTTGAAATTTTTACTTTTTTAGGTGAAAATTCAACTCTTTGGTTGAAAATTTTAATATTTTTGTGATTATTTGTCTTTTTGTTTGAAAATTAAACAATTTTTTTGACTTCATTTTTTAAACTAAAAATGTAACTATTCCTTTTTTTGTTGTAAATTCATATTTTTAATTGAAAATTAATCTTTTATAATTGAAAATTCAACTCTTTGGTTGAAAATTTCTCTTTTTTAGTTAAAAATTCAATCCTTTGGTTAAAAATTCATATATTTTGGTTATGATTTGTCTTTTTGGTTGAGAATTGAACAGTTTTGTTTACTTCATTTTTTTAACTAAAAATGTAACTTCCATTTTTGGTTGTAAATTCATATTTTTCATTGAAATTTGATCTTTTCTAGATGAAAATTCAACTATTTGGATAAAAATTAATGTATTATGTTGAAAATTTGTCTTTTTTGGTAGAAAATTAATGTTCGTGGTTAAAAAAACATCTTTTCTAGTTGAAAATTTAACTATTCCATTTTTGGTTGCAAATTCAAATTTTCATTGAAAATGTTTCTTGTTTAGTTAAAAATTCCACTATTTTGTTGAAAATATCTTTTTTTTTTAGTTGAAAATTCAACTCTTTGCTTGAAAATTTCTCTTTTTTAATTGAAAGATCAACTCTTTGGTTGAAAATGTTTATTTTTTAGTTGAAAATTCAACTCTTTGGTTGAAAATTCTTATATTTTGATGATAATTTGTCTTTTTGGTTTAAAATTAAACAATTTTGTTGATTTTATTATTTTTAACTAAAAATGTAACTATTCCATTTTTGGTTGTAAATTCAGATTTTTCATTGAAAATTGATTTTTTTTTTGGTTGCAAATTCAACTATTTTGTTGAATTTTCAACAACTAACTAAGTTGAAAATTCAACTCTGCTTGAAAATTTCAATTTTTTAGTTGAAAATTCAACTCATTGGTTGAAATTTTTACTTTTTCAGTTGAAAAATCAACTCTTTGGTTGAAAATTTTAATATTTTTGTGATAATTTGTCTTTTTGTTTGAAAATTAAACAATTTTATTGACTTCATTACTATTGCATTTTTTGTTGTAAATTCATATTTTTAATTGATAATTTATCTTTTCTAATTGAAAATTGACCTTTTCTAGTTGAAAATTCAACTATTCAGATGAAAATTAATGTATTATGTTCAAAATTTGTCTTTTTTGGTAGAAAATTAATCTTCTAGGTTAAAAAATAATATTTTCTAGCTGAAAATTTCTCCTTTTTAGTTGAAAATTCAACTCTTCGGATGAGAATTTCTCTTTTTTAATTGAAAATTCAACTCTTTGGTTGAAAATTTATCTTTTTTAGTTAAAAATTCCACCCTTTGGTTGAAAATTCATATATTTTGGTTATGATTTGTCTTTTTGGTTGAGAATTTAACAGTTTTGTTTACTTCATTTTTTTAACTAAAAATGTAACTTCCATTTTTGGTTGTAAATTCATATTTTTAATTGAAATTTGATCTTTTCTAGATGAAAATTCAACTATTTGGATAAAAATTAATGTCTTATGTTGAAAATTTGTCTTTTTTTGGTCTCTCTTTCAACTCTTTGGTTGAAAATTTCTCTTTTTTAGTTGAAAATTCAACTCTTTGGTTGAAAATTCATATATTTTGATGATGATTTGTCTTTTTGGTTTAAAATTAAACAATTTTGTTGATTTTATTTTTTTAACTAAAAATGTAACTATTCCATTTTTGGTTGTAAATTCATATTTTTAATTGAAAATTGATATTTTTTTTAGTTGAAAATTCAACTCTTTTGTTGAAAATTAATTTTTTTGTTGATGATTCATCGTTTTAGTTGAAAGTTCATGTCCTTGGTTAAAAATTTAACTATTCTGTTAAAAATGAATTTTTCTATTGTTGTGAATTCATCTTTTTAAACTAAAAATGTAACTATTCCATTTATGGTTGAAATTCGATATTTTAAATTGAAAATTTATCTTTTCTAGTTGAATATTCAACTATTTGGTTAAAAATTCATGTATAGTGTTGAAAATTTGTATTTTTTTTGGTAGAAAATTAATCTTCTTTGTTAAAAAATCATCTTTTCTAGTTGAAAATTCAACTATTTTGTTGAAAATTGATATTATTTGGTTAAATTCAACTACTTTCGATTTCAAGTTTGGTTTAAAGTTGAACTACTTTGTAAAAATTAATTTTTTTAGGTTGAATATTCATCATTTTAGTTGAAAGTTCAACAATTTGGTTAAAAATTGATGTACATATTTTGTTGTAAATTCGTCTTTTGGTATAAAATTAATCTTCTTGATTGAAAATTCAACTACTTGGTTGAAAGTTGAACTACATTGTTAAAAATTCATTTTAATTGTTAAAGATCTACCTTTTTTGTTGAAAATTTAACTGTTTTGTTGAAAATTCGTTTTTGTTTTGTTTGAAAATCAATTTTTTCAACTGAAAATTTAACTTCTATTTTATTTCGGGTTTAAAATTGATCGTTTTTAGTATAAAATTAAACTTTTTGGTTGAAAATTAACTTTAACTACTTTGCTGACAACCCTTTTTTTCTTAAGAATTAGATTTTAGCAGAAAATTTAACTATTCTATTTTTGGTTGAAAATTAATGTTTTTTTAAATTAAAATTCAACTATTTGTTCGAAAATGTATGTACTTTGTGGGAAATTCGTGTTTTTTTTTGTAGAAAATTAATCTTTATGGTTGAAAATTCATCTTTTTGGTAAAAAATTTATTTATTTCAGTTTAACGTTCATCATTTTAGTTACAAATTCATCAGTTTGGTTAAAAATTAATATCTTCAACTGAAAATTTAACTGTTCCACTTTTGATTGAAAATTGATCTTTCTTATTTCAAAATTCAACAATTTGGGTGATAATTTGTCTATTTTAATTGAAAATTTAACTATTTCTTTGAATATTCACGTATTTTGTTAAAAAATCAATATTTTGGTAGAAAATGATCTTTTTCTTTGAAATTTAATCTTCTTGTTTAAAAATTCTTCTTTTCTGTTAAAAACTAAAGTATTTCAGTTAAATATTTATCATTGTAGTTGAAAATTCATCTTTTACATTGGAAATTCAACTACTTGGTTAAAATTTAAACTCTTTTGTTGGAAATTAATCTTTTTAGTTGAAGATTCATAATTTTAATTGAAAATTCGTCTCTGTTTGAAAATGTAACTACTTTGTTGAAAATCAATTTTTTTAACTAAAAATTCAACTATTCCAGTAGAAGATTTAACTATTATGCTGAAAACCTTTTTTTTTTCTTAAGAATTAGATTTTAACAGAAAATTGAACTATTCTATTTTTGGTTAAAAATTGATCTTTCTTAGTTTAAAATTCAACAATTTGGGTGAAAATTTGTCTATTTTAATTGATAATTGAACTATTTCGTTGAATATCCACGTATTTTGTTAAAAAATCGATATTTTGGTAGAAAATGATCTTTTTCTTTGAAATTGAATCTTCTTGTTTAAAAATTCTTCTTTTCTGTTAAAAATTAAAGTATTTCAGTTAAATATTTATCATTGTAGTTGAAAATTCATCTTTTAGGTTGGAAATACAAGTACTTGGTTAAAATTCAAACTTTTTTGTTAAAAATTAATTTTTTTGGTTGAAGATTCATAATTTTATTTAAAAATTCATTTCTTTGGTTGAAAAATGAGCTATTTGAATGAAAACTTGTGTTTTCTTTGGATGAAAAGGAATTTTTAAAATCTGAAAGTCTAACTATTATTCCAGTTGAATATTCCATAATTTTAGTTAAAAATGCATCTCTTTGGTTGAACATTCATTTTTTAACTAAAAATGTAATTATTCAATTTTTGGTTGAAAATGATCTTTTTTAGTTGAAAAGTCGTTTTTTTGGGTAGAAATTAATCTTCTTGGATGAAAATTTATCTTTTTGGTCAAAAATTCAATTATTCTAGTTAAAGATTCATCATTTTAGTAGAAAATTCATCTTTCTGGTTAAAAATTTAACTACTCCAGTCAATGATTTACAATTTTAGTTGAAAATTCATCACTTCGTTTGAAAATGTAACTATTTTTTTAACTTTATTTTTGTTGTTGAAAGTAAGTTTTTTTTTGTGGAAAGTAATTTGTAAACTGAAAATTTAACTGATTTAGTTGAATATTCCATAGTTTTAGTTGAAAATTCATCTGTTTGGTTGAACATTAATTTTTTTAATTAAAAATTTAATTATTCAAGTTTTGGTTGACAATTTATCTTTTTTAGTCAAAATTAATTTTTTTTCTCGAAGATTCATCTATTTCAGTTGCAAATTCATCAGTTAGGTTGAAAATTGAACTATTTTGTTGAAAATCCGATTTTTGTTTGTTAAAAATTAATGTTTTCAACTAAAAGTTCAACTATTCCATTTTTTGTTAGAAATTGATATTTTTTGGTGAAAAATTTAAGTGTTTGTTTAAAAATTCAATTATTTTGCAATTGTTTGCCGAATCGCCACCCTGAATATAGAAAAATGTAAAACAAGTAAGATAAAATTATTATTTTCCTTGAAAATGAGTTGAAAAAATGTAATTAAAATGTGTACCGTGATGGTTATATAAAAAAGGTTAATTATATTTGTATAAAAATTTAATACATGCATTTTCGTTAAATTGAGAAAATGAAAACAACAGAAAAGCAATAAAGAAGATTTAAAAAAAATTTGTTGACTATAAAGGTACAACTTAGGCTAGTGTGCGCAGGGTGTCTACCCTACCTGGAAAACCTGGAATTGTCAGGGAATTTTGATATACCTGGAAAAACCTGGAAACGTCAGGGAATTTCATTTAAAGTCAGGGAATTTTTTCGAGAACGTGCTTAATTTTTGTAAATTGCAATATTAAATCGAATAACAATGATTCTTCATTTGTAAAAGTAGCTTTATATTACGGGTATTGAACTATTTTGTTGAAAATTCGTTTTTTTTTTGTTTTGTTCAAAATCAATTTTTTAAGTGAAATTTCAAGTATTCTGTTTTTGGTTGAAAATTGATCGGTTTTAGTTGAAAATTCAAGTATCTCGTTGAAAATTCATGTATTTTGTTGAAAAATCGTTCTTTTTGGTTGAATTCCATTGCTTTTGTTTAAAAATTTCAATCTTTTTTTATTGAAATATCAACTATTACATTTTTCGTTCCGAACTCATCTTTTTGAATGAAGATTTAATTACTTGGTTGAGAGTTTATCTTTTGTTAAAAACTAATTTTTTGTTGTTGTTAAAGATTCATCATTTTAATAAAAAATTCATCTCCTCGGTTGAAAAATGAGCAATTTTGTTGAAAATTCGTTTTTTCTTTGGCTGAAAATTATTTTTTTTACTGAAAATTGATCTATTCCAGTTGCAACTTCAACCATTTTGTTGAAAATTTTTTTTATTTGCATTGCAAGTATTCAATATTTTGTTGAAAAATGATCTTTTTCAGTTGAAAATTTTGACTTTTTTGGTAGAAATTAATCTTCTGGGTTGAAAATTAATCTTTTTGTTGAACATTTGATGATTCATGTTTTTGGTTTCAAATTCAACTATTCCAGTTAAAGATTCATCATTTTAGTTGAAAATTCATTACTTTCTTTGAAAATTTAACTATTATTTAAAAATTAGTTTAGTTTTTGTTGCAAATCATTTTTTTTTCGCTGGTAAATGCAATTGGTTGAGAATTCATATTTTTTGTTAAAAAATCAACTATCCCAGTTAGAGATTGATCATTTCAGTTGAAAATTCATCTTTTTTTTTCAATTCAACTATTACATTTTTGGTTGAAACTTGATCTATTTTAGTTCAAAATTCATTTATTTGTTTGAGAATGTGTCCTTTTGAAGTTCATAATTCAAATATTTCTTTGAAAATTGATGTATTTTGTTGAAAAATTGTCTTTGTGGTAGAAAATTTATCTTTTTGGTTGTAAATTCAAGTGTTCCAGTTAAATATTCATCATTCAAGTTGAAAATTCATCTGTTTGGTTCAAAATAAGACTAGTTGGTTGAAAGTTGAATCAAATTTGTTTTTAAAATAAATCTATTTTTTTTGTGTGTAATATTAATTTTTTAACTGAAAATTTAATTATTCCATTTTTGGTTGAAAACAGATCATTTTTAGTTTAAAATTCAGCTAATTGTTTGAAAATTGATCTTTTTGAGTTAAAAAAATCAACTGTTTGATTGATGATTAATGTATTTTTCGGAAAAATCGTCTTTTTGGTAGAAAATTCATCTTTTTTAGTTGAAAATTCTGACTTTTTTGGTAGAAATTAATCTTCTGGGTTGAAAATTAATCTTTATGTTGGAAATTTGATGATTCTAGTTAGAGACTCGTCATCCTTATTGAAAATTCATTACTTTGTTTGAAAATCTAACTATTTTTTGAAAATTAGTTTTGTTTTTGTTGCAAATAATTTTTTTTT
>CAKNYM010045765.1:50611-73682 GCA_932195095.1 Andricus curvator | reverse complement strand
TATTTTTGTTTGAAAATTAATTTTTTTATCAGAAAATTTTTAAAACTCAATTTTTTATTTAAAAAAAGTTTTTTCAGTCGAAAATTCAGCTTTTTGATTTAAAATTCATCTTTCTTGATTGAAACTTCATTTATTTGGTTGAGAATTCAACTATTTTGTTAACAATTCGTCTATTTTTAGCTTGAAAATTCAACTGTTTTTGGTTTAATTTTAATCTTCTTTGTTTGAAAATGTCGACAATTTGGTTGCAAAAATTTCAGGATATTCAACTGTTTTGTTAAAATTTGGTCTGTTTTGAAAATTCAATAATTTGGTAGAAAATTAAACTATTGGGTTAAAATTTTGTCTTTTTTATTTAATTCAACAGTTTAAACATTACTTTTGTTTGAAAATTAATTTTTTTATCCGAAAATTTTGAAAAATCCATTTTTTATTCAAAAAAAACTTTTTTTAGACGAAAATTCAGCTTTTTGATTTAAAATTTATCTTTCTTGTTTGAAACTTCATTTATTTGGTTGAGGATTCAACTATTTTGTTAAAAATTCGTCTTTTTGGCTTAAAAATTTAACTGTTTTTAGTTGAATTTTAATCTTTTTTGTTTGAAAATTTCGACCATTTGGTTGCAAAAATTTCAGAAAATTCAACTGTTTTATTAAAATTTTGTCTGTCTGTTTTGAAAATTCAATAATTTGGTAGAAAATTAAACTAATTGGTTAAAAATTTGTATTTTTTTATTTAATTCAACAATTTGAAAATTAGTTTTGTTTTAAAATTGATTTTTTCAAATGAAAATTTTGAAAAATCCTTTTTGTTGGTAAAAAAAACTTTTTTTAGTTGAAAATTCAATTTTTTTATTTAAAATTCATCATTTTTGATTGAAAGTTCATCTAATTTTGTTGAGGATTCAACTATTTTGTTGAAAATTCAGCTTTTTGTTTAAAATTCATCATTTATGGTAGAAAATTAATCTTTTTTTGGTTAAAAATGAACTATTTTGTTAAAAGTTCATATTTTCGGGTTAAAAATTCTTCTACAATGTCTTCTACAAATGTCGTGTTTTTGGCTTTAAAATCAACTGGTTTTGGATATAATTTATTCCTTTTTGTTTAAAAATTTAAAAAATTACATTTTTGTTTCGAAAAAAACAAATTTAATTGAAAATTCAATTATTTGGTTTAAACTTTATAATTTCTTTTGGTAGAAAAGTCATTATTTATGGTATAGAAAAGTAATCTTTTTGGGTTGAAATTGAACTATTTTGTTTAAGATTCAACTTTTCGAGTTCGAAATTTAACTGTCTTCTACAAATTTGGTCTTTTTGGCTTAAAAATTCAACTGGTTTTGGATGAATTTCATTATTATTTGTTCACAAAATTTGAAAATGTTATTTTTGGTTAAAAAAAAATTTTTTTTTAGTTGAAAATTCAATTATTTGGTTCGACTTCATATTTCTTGATTGAAACTTCGTTTATTTGGCGGAGGTTACAATTATTTCGTTACAAATTCGTCTTTTGGTAAAAAATGCTTCATTTATTGTAGAAAAGTCATCATTTTGGTTGGAAAATAAACTTTTTGTTGAACATTCAACTTTTCGGGTCAAATTCAACCGTCTTCTACAAATTTCGCCTTGGCTTAAAAATTCAACTATTTTTGGATGAATTTTAATCTTTCTTGTTTGAAAATTTCGACCATTTGGTTGAAAGTGCAACCTTTTTAGGTTGAAAAGTCTACTATTTTGGTAAATTCATCTTTTTTTGTAGAAAATGTAACCGTTCTGTTAAAATTTTCAGCTTTTGGATTAAAAATTCATCTTTTATGTTAGAAAAGTCATCTCTTTGGGTTGGAAATTCAACTTTCTTCAACAAATTTCGTCTTTTTGATTTGAAAAAACAACCGCTTTCGACAAATTTTAAACTGTTTTGTTTAAAAATTGTGAAACATCCGTTTTTGGTAAAAAAAAATTTTTTCAGTTGAAAATTAAATTATTTGGTTTGAACTTCATCTTTCTTGATTGAAACTTCATCTGTTTGGTTGAGGATTCAACTATTTTGTTAAAAATTAGTCTTTTGGTAGAAAATTCATTATTTATGGTAGAAATCGTCATCGTTTTGGGTTGAAAATGAACTATTTTTTTGAAAGTTCACCTTTGTCAAAATTTCGACATTTTGGAATATTGATCTTTTCTGGTAGAAAAATTATTTTTCTTGGTTGAGAATTAACTTTTTTTTGCTTCAAAGTTAAACTATTTTGTCGTTGATGCAACGGTTTGGCTAAAAATTAATTTTTTCGTTGTCTAAAAGTTGTCTTTTTGGGTTTAAAAATTCATCTATTTTGTTACAAAATCTTTTTTTGGATAAAAATTCAACAATATTGTTAAAAATTTCAATTACTTTTATTCAAAAGAATTTAAGCCCTTATTATTTCCCTGGAGAAAATAAAATTTCGGGCAACGTTGGTTTCGGGGGTGGGGGTGGGGCAAAAATAACACAAATTTGGTACCGTAGTTTATGGACGACCCCTAATATGATTATACTGTATTTATAGTTTTTTGGTAAAAATGCTTTTATAGCAAATTATAGTTGCTTACACTGAAGGATCTGTCTGAAAAATCCATTCCTATTGCTCATTTTTTTCACCTAATAGGTTTTAAGAGAAAGGTGCGAAATAGCTTGATACTCCCAAAACTAATTGTTTAATTCAACCAGATGTGTTAAATTATTTTGTAATTAAGTTATATTTCTAAGTTATTTGTAGACTTGTTTTTAATAATGTTGAGATGTTAATTTTATATCTTTAAATAATAGTTTTTAAATTGATGTATAAAAATAAGTTGTTTTATTACAAAAATTTATTCATTAATTGTAATTCGCAAAACATAATTGTAAAGAAAAATGGTATGAAACTGTTCGTCTGCGTGTGCCTTGACAATTTAATGTAGGGTAGCATGCGTGGTAAAGTTTAATTAAACAATAGGCCTTGGTACGCAACAAATTAATTTTCAGTATTACGAATAATTGTATTTCTGTGTAAATCTGTATTATATTCATTTAATAAAATGGTACAAACGTGAAAATCTAGTCTTTAATTTGTTCTTCCTATTTTTTGGGCACAGGAATGAAAAATATAAATTGTTACATAAATATTATATATATTTCACATAACTAATTAACTATTTTTATTTCACAGGATTTTAGAAAAATAGGAAAAATTCGAGTTAGTTTAAAAGATATTTAGGACCTTTAGAAGCTTGGAAGACATTTGAAAATATCTTATATATTTTCGGAATTCTTTTCAAGTTTTAAAATACTCTTAATCTCTTTAAAACTTCTAAAATTCCTGAATATCTTTTCAAATAACTCAAATTTTTTTAGAATTTTGAAAAATCTTTCAAAATTATAAAAATTACATTAAAATCTTTCAGATTTTTTTTCAACATTTTTAGAATTTTTTTGAATAGCTTTGTAATTTTCTTAAAAAATCAATTTTTTCAAAGAAAAAATCATTTCAAGTTTTCCCAAGAATCTTAAAACAATTGTTGCATTTTTAAATATTTCCAAAAGATCTTTTAAACATACTCTATTTTTTTCAATTTTGTAATCTTGCGGGACTTAAAATTTTTTATTTAAAATCTTCTACACTCTTTTTCCATATTTCAGGATATTATTAAAATTGTTTTAAAATCTTTTTAAATATTTGTTTGAAATTAATTTTTCAAAATAAAAACTCTTTTTAAATTTTCCTAGAAATCTTCAAACATTTTTTTTATTCTCATGAAACAATTCAAATTTACTCGAATTTTATTCTTAATTTTGAAATCTTACAAAACTTACAAATTTTGCTTTGAAATCTTCTACTCTTTTTCAAAATTTTAGAAATTGATTTAAAATGTTTTGAAACCTTTTTCAAATTTCTCTTAAAATTAAAAATCATTCGCAATTTTCACAGAATCTTAAGAAATTTTTGTCATTCTGCTTTTGAAATTCTTAAAAAGCTTCTTTTTCGAAATCTTCAAAAATCCAAATTTTTTAAACAAAATTTTTAAATCTTTACAAGTTTTAAATTATTTTTCTATCTTTTTGAAATTTCTAAATCTTCTAAATATCTTCTAAAATGTTTTAAATTTCTCCTAAAATTTAAAATAAAATCTGAAAAATGAAAAAATGCCTCAAAATCTGAGAGATTCCTTTTTGAAAATCTTTTGAAATGTCTTGAAATATTGTTAAAAATTCTTATACCTTTCAAAACGTTTGAAACCCTTGTTTATATCGTTAAGAGTCTACTTTAAAAAAATGGAAAACTTTACAAGTTTTCAATTATTTTTAAATTTGAAAACTTCTAAAGACCTTACAAACTTACTCGAATTTTTTTTTAAATTTTAAAATCTTGCGAAACTTAAAAACTTTGCTTTAAAATCTTCTAAACCCATTTTCGAAATTTTAGGAAATCATTTAAAATATTTTTCAGAACGCAATCATAAAAATGGCGGTTTTTCATGCCTCCATAGACAAACGAAAAAGTACGCGTTTTGAGCGGTGTCTGGCGGTGCGTTCGATGAGTTACAAAATAGGGTTCAGTAAGCACGGGGTGACGTAGAGTTAAAAAAAGAGCTTTCTTTGAGCGTGCTCCGTGTATTTTCGTAACGCTAGAGAGAGACCGTGGATGACAAGGATAGAAAGAGAATTCATAGCGGATTGGTCAGTCGATGTTTCTAATGAAGAGTATAGCGTGTTCCTATCGCCTCGCACATTATACTTTGTTGTCTCATTCACGCTCGTTAGAACAAAATGCAGTACAGCTCATGCGTACTCATGCGAGACAATGAAATCACGCCATTTATGATTTTGTTCTGAAAAGTATCGTTCGTGATTCCTGTGGACTGACAGCTTTTCTTTTCTTTTTGAAACTCGCGCCATGTTTTTGTAACTTACCTCCGGCTCGGGCGCCTACGGCGCGTTACCTAAGACTCGTTACAAAAACATTGTGCTCGTTTCAAAAAGGCCGTCAGTCCACACTAGTCACGAAATGTACTATTAAAACCTTTTTAAAATTTCTTTCAAACCTGGAGGGTGCTCGAAAGAGTGTCCCCAGATCAATGGCCAAAATTCGAGACCTCCTGCTGTAGGGGAGGGGTCTTCGCATTTGTCGCAGGCGACCCAGCGGCTAAAGCTGGACTACATAATACAGTGGCCGAGACAAGGCCCTGGGAAGGTGCAGACCTCAAAGTAGGTGGGGTTGAGTTGCTCCAAAAGATGGTGAGGGCTACGGCGTGGTTCCCAGGTAAGCTGGAAGATCCGTCTGTGGTCCTTCGGCGATTGGAGAGATTCAACCCCTCACTAAGGACAGCATCCTGCTGAATCCTCAGGCACGATCGGCCTCCGGAAGTAAACACAGCGGGAGGTACCAAGCAACTTCTGGTTGTGCAAATTCCTGAGTCCCAGATGAGGGCTTTCGCGGTGCTCAACAACAGGCCCTTCTAGCACCTTGGAGAGGTCAACTTTAGGGTTGCGGCCAGAGAAAGGAGGAGTCTGTCGGGACACAAGAAGATCTGGGGCAGACATAAATGACTGCTCCCGGCCTAAGCATTACCCAAATTAACTTGCATCACAGCAAAGGCGCCTCTGCGGTTCTGCAGATGGGCATGGCTGCGAGGCTACAGGTATCTCGCTAATCCAGGAACCTTGATTAGTTCGAAATACCATAAGGGGATTAGGGGGGCTGGTTTTAGTTACAGTGACCCCAAGGCGGCCAAACCAAGGGCCTGCATACTGGCGAAGGGAGTCAACGTTGTCCCGCTGCTAGAGCTATGTTCGAGAGACCTGATGGTAATAGCCACAGATCTTAAAGGAATAGGGAAGCTAGTCCTGGGACAGGTCTACTTTCCATGAGACAGCGATACGAACCCACCAGTGGAGGTACGTACACTGGTGAAGTACTGCACGGTAAGGGGTCTTCCTCTTCTGGGGTGCGATGCTACCTCCCACCGTACTTTGTGGCACAGCACGGATATCAACTCAAGAGGTTGATCACTCACAAATGGAGTTTGAGTTAGAATCCATCGTAGCCGCGGGCCTAAATTGGGCCAGAAATCCAAGGAGATCGGACTGGTACCAGTATTCCACGGAACTAAGGAGTGCACTTTCGGAGGTGCCCAGGTCAGTTAGAGACGGGGACATCCTGGAGATGGAAGCCAAGATTTTCACGGAGCCCATCAAATCTACTCATGAATCTAATTGTTGACCCACAAGAGTCCAAAAGGCTGGGAAGACACACTGGTTGAACGGAAAACTTGAAGAGCTTCGCAGGGAAGCCAGATAGAAGTTTAGACGTGCCAGTACTGGCAATACGGATGAACTATCGAGAATACAGGGGTCGAATACGTAAGGCGGAGCAAGAAAGCTGGACCAACTACTGCACAGACACCGAGAAAGGAGCAGAGGCGGTTAGACTGGACAGCTGCTCTCTCAAACCTGGATGCTATTCTGGGTACTTTAAATTTTCCCGACGGGGGATACTCAACGTCGGACGAGGAGACCTTAACGTACCTGATCAAGGCTCATTTTCTGAGCTTAATAAGGTCTGAAGAGAAGGAGGCAACACCTCTGAGGCAACCAAAGCTGACTGTTAGGCCACAGTTAGCTTTGATTGTTCTAACCGCCTCTGCTCCTTTCTCGGTGTCTGTGCAGTAGTTGGTCCAGCTTTTTTGCTCCGCCTAGCTAGCCAGCCCACGAGATTGTTACCCCTCCAGAGTCAGGTGGGCCCTGAATTCTTTCAGTCCTTGCAAATCTCCTGATCTGGATGGCATATATCCACTCTTCTTATAGAAGGCTGGAGAGATCATCATAGGGCCGCTCCTCAGACTTGCTAGAGCTATTCTGACGTTGGGATATCTTCCAACGGCATGGAGAGGTACGAGAGTAGGCAGAATCGGTTATACTTGACCCAACAATTTCCATCCCATCAGCCTCACATCTTTCTTACTAAAAACATTTAAAAGACTTGTGGACAGATATATCCCCGACAAGCTCTTATTAAGTAGGCCATTTCACAAGGAACAACACGCCTATAGGGCTGGTCACTCGACCGAGACGGCCCTAAGCGGAGAAGTAAACCTAATCGAAGGACAACTGAAGCAGAAAGGCCTCGGGATTCGAACCTTTCTGGATATCGAAGGAGCCTTCAACTACGCCTCTAGAGAGATGATCAAGGCGGTCATGATTGCACACGGTGTGCCTATGGCAGTCGTAGAGTGGACCTGCAACATGTTGGTCAACAGGAACTCGTCAACGTTGACTCGGGATTTTCACAGGTAGGCGTTTTATCACCCCTGCTGTGGTTTTTGGTAGTGAGTGCACTGCTTCATCTGCTCACGAGTCAGAGCTACCACATTATAGGCTACGCCGACGACATACTGGTTATCGTGCGCGGCCAGAATCTGCATGCGCTCTTCGGAGTAATGCGAAAATGGGAGAAAAACAACTGGAAATCCAAGAACGAGCTAAATATCTAAGAGTGATCGTAGATATGAAGCTGTTATGGAACGAGCATCTGGAAAACAAGTGCAAAAAGCTAGTAGCAACTGTATGGCTCTGTAGGAGAGCCATAGAGTGCAGTTCCACCGATCAAGCTTCGGCAGCGTGGCGTCGCTTATACGTGAGTGGCGTGGCGTATGGAGGTGGAGTGGTGGAGGGGATACATAGGTTGGAAAGAGAAGGCGGATACCACTCTCGGACTCCTCGCTTACTCCTGTGTATCCCCTCCACCTCCCAGGCGCAAGATAGGCCGCGCCACTCACGTATAAGCGACGCCACGCCGCCGAAGCTTGGTCGGTGGAACTGTACTCATAGGGAATAGCTGGAGCTTGTAGCCGGAGACACTTATGTGGATCTACACAGCGATCCTGCGACCCAGGCTAACCTATGCGGCGGTGGTCTAGTGAAGCAGGGTGGAACTGTCCACTGTGAAGTCTCCACTGGAAAGAATCAGGGGACTGACTTTAAGAGGCGTCACTGGTGCCTCGAAGTCGACACACACGATGGCATTGGGGGCACTAACAGGGTTGGAGCCCCTCTATCTCACCACCAAGGCCGTGGCTGCGAAGGCGGCCTGCAGATTAAATATGGTAAAAGGCGGAAGGATCTCGTCATCAGTGCGGATCCCAACCGACATCGCCAGTAGGCCGACCCTAAGCATGCTCAGGGACGAAATGCTCACTCGCTAACTCTTCGACAAGAAATATCGTGTTAGCCCACCTCGTGTGGGCGCTACGAGACTCTGAAAAATTGTTTTGTGCCCAACTGCATTAAAAATTCGGATTTTTCGTTCATGCGCGGCGGGTGGAAGATCGCCGTTTGTGCCCTAGGGCCGAAAAAAGTTAAAGAAGTGCGCCTTGAGGCGCACTTTCTGAATCTGACGATGATCATAATATAAAAGTTTGTATCTTCAAAAGAAATAATAAGCAGTGTGCCTTTGATAAAAAATAGAATGTTTTTATTAAATGACAAAAATGTGTTTGAGAAATCCAAAGGTTCGCGCCTAGCGCCAAGCCTGAAAATGATAGAATGCGCGCTTAGCCCCAGGCCTTTTTTCGGACATCTCTGAAGTTAGCGTAAATTTTATCAAATATCAACTAATCTTTTGCTTATATACAATCGCCTCTGTAGACAAAATTGTTGTTGAAATATCACCCCTTTGAGCCATATCAGTCCTTTTTTCATAACTTAATTTTTTATACCAAATTTATGACGCAAAAACTGTGCGCGCTCAAAACCGGTCTCCCCTAACCGTTATTTAATAGTTATATAACAATGAAATAACCTTGAGCTAACTTGTGTATAACATTAATATAACAAACAATGAGCTAACGTAATATTCATGTAACAAATTTCTTTCTGTTATGCTAAAGTTATGTAACTTTACAGAAATGTAAATTTCTTGCTTAGAATGAACTTTTTAAAAATATTTTTCGAATTCTTGATCGCATGCTTAATTTGGGGAGGAAAAGGGGTAAATTGGCGCGAATCGGGTTGCGCATGCTCGCCGCCGGGAGCTCAGTGATGAGGGAGTTTCGATCCACTTGGGGGTAGCGGGAGATGAAGTGGCAAGGATTACCTCGTGCCTGGCCAACTTTTTTCGATAACCTCTCGTTTCATGACAGAAAAATACGCCCCCAGATATTCCCACGAAAAGCTCGCGTTTTCGCGATACAGTGTCATGCTCCTCGTTGAAAATTTCCGGCCTGGTCCAAGTGGGGTGTCTCAAAATAGGGCTGATAATAAGGAGCCACTCACTACCAACACCAACACGAGGAGAATTTCCATTATCCCAACTCGAAAATTTCAAGAGAAAGTTGTTTTTTGAAAAGTGCGGAACCAACCCCTTTTTTCTACGCCCACATTTTTGAACACCAAAAAAATTGAAAATTCTAACAAAGAATTAACGGACATAACAAAAATAATCATTGTTACAAACATTGTTTTTATAATTTGAATTGAAATTTGTATAAATAAACTGGAAAAAAGTGTATGAGCTTTCGTACAATCAGTTTTAAGTTTGTTAAGATAATGATAAAATAAATGAAAAAAATAGAATTGCTTAGTTGGAAAATCAGTAATGTTTAAGAAATCTTGAAGGAGGGAAACGAAAATATTCTAAAGGAGTGCAAACACTAATTCTAAGCACACCATATATTATATCAAGTACAAAAATATACAAAGTGTACTTAAGCTTCAGGGAGAAAAAAAGTTGGAATTTTCAATTTTCAATTTTGAGGGGCATTATCAACCTTCATCATTGCGACGAAAGCAGTCGGAGCATGGAGGAGAAAAAGCCTCCAACCCCAGAGACAATGTCGTAAGTATTAATTAATTTTATCATTTTCTAAATTTAAAAAATTTAAGATTTAAATTTCTTTAATTCAATATTTATTTGCTATTTTATTATGATATTAATTTTTTCTGAAAAAAAAAGAAAAACATTAAAGGATCGGAATTTTCGCGCCTTCTTGCATTTTTCTCGAAAATGAATTAATTTTTTTTCTCTCAACTTCAGTATTATACAAAATTGGAAAATTAAGGTTCATAAAAAGTAAAGTTGATAAAAAATAAAGTTACAAATTGATATTTGAAATTAGATTTGAAAACGAATTTAAAAATGTTTTTCATCATTTCTAAATTTAAAAAAATTATTTTTCAATTATTTTTCACTCAAGTGACATTTTTTCCCCTCGAGAAAATGAAATGTCAATCAAATTAGGTTCACGGGCTAATTGGTATTTGCTCAAACGGGATCTCAGGGATGCGCTCAGTAATCGATAACCCATTTTGTTCTTAATATCTCTACTCGAGGCCACATTCAGCCCCTTATCAAGCTACCTAGTAATGATCATTTAACCCTCGATTACACAAAAAAAAATTATATTCAGATTAAGCTTTTAACCTTTGGTATAAGAAAGACTTTTTATTTTGAATTTTAATCTCTTTTTGAATATACATTTTTTTATTAATGTAACTTTTATTATTTTAAATAATTTGTAACAAATTTTCCATTTCAGTAACAGTTCCATATAAAATATTTATTTTTTTTTTTAATTATTAAGATTTTTTTCTCAATTTTGGACGTTAAAGAAGAATTTGAATATTTATTTAATCTAGTAATTTCTTCATTTGATTTTTTTTTTGTATATAGCTTTAATTTTTTATCTTATAAATATAATATATATATATATATATATATATAAAATTTAATATAAACGAAAAATGAGATTAGCCTAAAATTTAAAGAGGTTTTTTAAATAAAATTGAGACGATTGAAAAATTCCGAAATAATATAATTCCTGACACTGTAAAATTCCCGAAAAATAAAATATTGAAAAAATAAAATTCACAAAATATAAAAATCCCGAATTGGAAAATTTCCGAATAATAAAATTCCCGAACAGTTTATAATATTACTGAATTTGAAAATTCCCGAATAATAATATTCATGACAGAAAATTGCCGAATTGTAAAATATCCGACGCTTAAATTCCTGACACAAGAAAATTTCTAAATATAAACAATTGAAATAATTGTTTTTGAATAGATATTATTTCTTTATTAAATATACAAAAATGAAATATTTAAATCAAAATAAATTTTGTTAAATATTATTTTTAATTATTGCTTGAATATTTTTCTATTGTATCCTTAATAAATAAATAAATAATATTTATTGTAGAGTGATTTTTGTAATTTTCATTAATTCAAGAATTTTCTAGTTTGGGGAATTTTACAGTGTCTGATATTTTATAATTTGACAGGAACGACTGAAAAATCCCTGAAAATAAAATTCCTGACACTGTAAAATTCCCGAATTGGAAAATTCCCAAATAATAAAATTCTCAAATAATAAAATTCCCAAATAATGAATTTTCTGAATTGCGAAATTCCCAGATAATAAAATTCCCGAACAGTTTATAATATTACCCAATTGTAAAAAACTCCCGAATAATAAAATTTCCGACAGAAAATTGCCGAATTATAAAATATCCGAACTAGAGAATTCCCGAATTTAAACAATTAGGAAAATTTTATTTATAAAATTAATCAAATCAATAAAATTAAAATTATATGGAGTACAATATTTTTTTATTTATAACAAAACTTAATTGTTTATATTAGGATATTTTCAAATTCAGTAATATCATAAGCTGCCGGGAATTTTCCAATTCGGGAATTTTACAGAGTCGGGAATTTTATTTTTCGAGCTTTTTCAGTCGTCCCATTACCGAATTTTAAAATTCCCGAATAATCAAATTTGCGATAGAAAATTCCTAATTATAAAATATCCGAAACTGTAAAATTCTCGACACCTGAAAAATAATTATTGAATTTTAACAATACAAAAATTTTTTTTGATTGATTATATTCATTCATTAAAAATAAAGTAATGAAATATATGAAAAAAAATTTTGGATGCCCAATTTATTTATTTTTTGAATTATTGTTTGAATTTGAAGAAGATTTGTACGATTTTTGTTAGAAGAGCGATCATTTAAAAAAAACTTTTATCCACATTTTCAAGAAAAACTTGCATTGAGAATTTTTTTTGAATTTTTGCTATTTTAAATTTAAACAATAATTTTCTTTTTTGTTAAAACTTTAATCATTCGGTTAAAAAATCATCTTTTTTAGTTGAAAGATCAACTACTTGGTTGATATTTGAACTATTTTGTTAAACATTCCTATTTTGTTAAGATTCACCTTCTCAATCGAAAGTGTAACTATTACATTTGAAAAAAAAATTAATTTTCTACGTTAATAAATAATCTTTTGGGTTGAACTCTTTTGTTGAATTTTTTTTTAAGAATCATCATTTTAGTTGAAAATTCATCTCTTTTGTTGTAAATGTAACTATTTTGTTGAAAATTCGTTTTTGTTTGTTTGTTGAGAATTAATTTTATTAACTAACAATGTAACTGTTCCATTTTTGGTTGAAAATTAACTTTTTTGTTAAAAATTCATATTTTTGGTTTGTATTAAATTATTTGGTTACAAATTAAACTATTTTTAGGAAAATTCAACTTTTCGGTTGAAAATTCATCTACTTGGTTGAAAGATGAACTAGTTTGTTGACAACTCATATTTTTTCAAGATTCACCTCTTTGGCTTAGAATTTACCTTTTTTGTTGCAAATTCGTTTTTTTTAAACAAAAATTTCCTAAAATAAAAAAGCCCAAATTTGGTAACATAGTTTATGGACGACCCCTTATAAAGACACAGGAGGAGATTAAATAAAAATCTAGAAATGTTTAAAAGCCCCAAACGAGTCCTCTTTTTAAAAAATTTAGTAATAATAATAATTCAAACTTTTAAAATCGTTACCTAATTAAATAAAAATGTTTACAATTATAATCTTGTTTTCTCTTAAGAATAAAAAAATATAATTTGAAATGAAAATGTTAAATAAAACTTTTGAAATATTAAAATTTTGCAATTTTGTATTAAAAAATGTATATATAAGCAGCAATAAAACTCAAATATCGTTATCGAATTGGCAAATCTTTATTACATGAGACGTGAAATTGAATCGAAAAGAAAAATATTGAAGGGTGGTTGTGCAAGAGTTTCTCTCTTCTGGAAGAATATTATCATTCAATAGACATATGGATTCTCACTTATTTTATCCTTTCGCACTAAATATCTTATTATATATATATATATATATATATATATATATATATATATTATTGTTTTTAGCACTTTTCTCTTAGAATAGAGTTAGAAAGTTTCGGTTTCTTCTGAAATTTTAAACTTGCTTTGCCTTTTTAGTTACGAACAAATAATAAATAAACAATAAAGAGAGTCATTTATTAAACAACCTCTTTCTTTTTTGTGAATATATTTTTCTGAACTAAAATAGATATTTGAAATATTCTTTAAATTTTCTATATGGATCATAATAAATGTAGATTTTCCTTGAAGTAGTTACTTAGAGCCTCTTTGTTTAATTTATATTAATATTTATTTTTTTGCTTCTAACTATAAAGTCGAAGAAAAGTTGAAAACTTAATAAAAACAAGTAACTTTTTAGCATTATTCTAAGAGAAGATAGTTATTAACCATAATAAATTGAACTATTATTTTTGTTAAGTTACATTTATTATTATCTCACTAAGTAAAAAGTGGACGAAATGATGAAAAGTTCAGAAAAAAAGACAACTATCCCGCAATAATATAGAAAAAGATAGTTACAAACAATAATAATTTGTTTAAAAAATTATGTTTGTTAAATTTCATTAACCTTTACCTCGCTCTAAGTGATAAGTTGAAAAAAAGTGGAAAACTTCAGAAAAACCCCAACTATCTAGCATTACTATGGAAGAAGATAGTTATAAATAATAATAATTTATTTAATAAATTATAATAGATTGAATGCTTTCACGATGATTCATTATAGTAAATTTAAAGGAGGTTTTTCGGGTTTCAATCTTGTGCAAAACTACGAATCTTGCCGACGTTTCGTGAACAATGCAGTTCACTTCTTCAGGGCTGACCTGAAACTGAAGTTTCAGGTTATGTTGTTCTTATAAATTCTCTACAATGCCTGTGATTGGCCAGAGCGCCCCATGGTGGAGACTGGTCGAACTTGATTGGCCAATCAAGTCTTTTTTTTTAAACCCGGGAGCACGGTAAGCCAAATCAGATTGGTATTATATCCTTTGTCCCGATCGATGTTATTAGGGTGTTTTAAGATTTCAATTGCTTCTATGTGTTTTCTTGGAAAAATATTGTACGTTTTTGCAATGACGGTTGTTTTTTCGAATAAAATGCTATATCCTGTTTCGATATGATGCTCAGCTTGTGCTGATTGCGTGAAATGTTTTAGCTTGACTTTACTCTCATGTTCCTTTACACGTTGGCTCACCGCGCTCCCGGTTTCTCCAATATAAACTTTGCCACAAGAACAAGGGATTTTATGTACTCCCGGATCACTGAGAGGTGCCTTTTTATCTTTAGGGTTGTTTAGAAGTTGTCCTATTTTCGCAGGTGGTTTAAATATGGTTTGGATGTTGCGTTAGTTGAGAATTCTTCCTATTTGTTCTGTGATACCTTGAATGTAGGATAGGATGGTGGACGTTTTTCTCTCCCTTTCTTTAGTAGGTTGTGTTGATTTGTTTTTTAGTGCATTTTCTTACTGCTTTATCAATTTGTTTGTGTAATCGTTTTGTATTAGGATTAGGTTTTGTATTAGGATTTCATCAATCAATTACACCCTAATATCCAGTTCACAATGGAAATTGAACAAAACTGAAAATTGCGTTTCTTGGACGTACTAGTTTACAAAAAATCTGACAACATATTAGTACATGAAGTTTACAGAAAACCCACCCATACAAACAGATACCTACATGCCTCCTCCCACCGCCACCCATCTCAAAAGCAATCGGTCATCAACTTCCTTGTATACAGAGCTGTCTCCAGAATAGATAATGATAACTTACAAAAGGAATTACAAAATGCTAAACAAATCTAATACAAAACGATTACACAAAAAAACAAATTGATAAGGCAGTAAGAAAACACACTCAAAAAAACAAGTTAACACAACCTACTAAAGAAAGAGAGAGGAAAACGACCACTACCCTACCCTACATTTAAGGTATCACAGAACAAATAGGAAGAATTATCAACAAACACAACATCCAAACCATATTCAAACCACCTGCGAAAATAGGACAACTTTTAAACAACCCTAAAGATAGATAAGCCCCTCTCAGTGATCCGGGAGTATATAAAATCCCTTGTTCTTCAAAATCTATATTGGAGAAACCGGGAGAGCGGTGAGCGAACGTGTAAAGGAACATGAGAGTAAAGTCAGACTAAAACATTTCACGCAATCAGCACTAGCTAGTAGCTGAACATCATATCGAAACAGGACATAGCATTTTATTTGAAAATACAACCGTCATCGCAAAAACGTACAATATTTTTCCGAGAAAACACATAGAAGCAATCGAAATCTTAAAACACCCGAATAATATCAATAGGGACAACGGATATAATACCAATCCGATTTGGCTTTCCGTCCTCCCGGGTTTTTTTAAAAAAGACTTGATTGGCCAATCAAGTTCGACCAGTCCTCACCATGGGGCGTTCTGGCCAATCACAGGCATCGTAGACAATATATATAAGAACAACATAACCTGAAACGTCAGTTTCAGGTCAGCCCTGAAAGAGTGAACTGCCATGTTCACAAAACGTCGGCAAGATTCGTAGTTTTGCACACGATTGAAACCTGAAAAACCTCCTTTGAATTTATTAAAAAATTATGTTTGTTAAAATTAATTAATTTTCACCTATCTCTAAGTGAAAAAAGGACTAAAGGTTGAATATTTCAGGAAAAACCGCAACTTTCTGGCATTATCCTAAGAGAATTTTATTACAAATAGTAATAAATTGTTTTAACAATTATGTTTTTAAATTTCATTGATTCTTAACTGACTATTATTGAAAAGTGGACCGTAAGTGAAAAATTTTAGACAAAACTGCAACTATCCAGCTTTATTCTAAGAGGATTTTATTAAAAATAATAATAAATTGTTTAAACAATTATGTTTGCTAATTTAAATCACCTCACTATTACTGAAACAATAAATTGTTTAAACAATTATCTTTTAAAACTTGCATTAATTATTACCGTTATAAGTGAAAAGTTGATAAAAAGTTGAAAATTTAAAGAAAAACCGCAACTATCTAGCATTAATATAGGAGAAAATAGTTATAAACTATAATAATTTGTTTGAAAAATTATTTTTGTTACATTTTATTAATTCTTACCACACTCTGTGTGAAAAGGAGACGAAAAGTTGAAAATTATAGAAAAACCTTAACTTTTTAACATTATTCCAAGAGAATATTATTTAAAATAATAATAAATTGCTTAAACAATTATTTTTGTTAACTTGAATTAATCATTACCTTACTCTTATTAAAAAGTGGACCAAAAGTGATAAATTTTATAAGAATCTGCAGCTTTCTAGCATTATTCTAAGAGAATTTTATTATCAATAATAATAAATTGTTTAAACAATTTTGTGAAGAAAAGTGAAAAATTTCAAAAAAAACTGCAACTATCTAGCATTACTATAGGAGAATATAGCTATAAACAATGATAATTTGTTTAAGCAATTAATTTTTGTTACTTTTAATCATTTTTACCTCGCCATAAGTGAAAATTGGACAAAAAGTTGAATATTTCAGAAAAAACCTTGACTTTCTAGCATTATCCAAAGAGAATATTATTAAACATAATAATAAATTGTTTAAACAATTATATTTCACTCTAAGCGAAAAGTGGACAAAAAGTTGAATATTTTGAAAAAATTCACAACCATCTAGTATTTATATAGGAGAATATTGTTATAAACAATAATAATTTGTTTGAACAATAATGTTTGTTAACTTTAATCAATTAATTTTTACTTTGCTCTAAGTGAAAGTTGAAAAAAGCGGAAAATTTCAGAAAAACCGCAGCTATCTATTTTGACTATAGCAAAATATAGTTATAAACAATAATAATTTGTTTCAACAATTATTTTTATTGAATTTCATTAATTATTATTATCATACTCTAAGTAAAGAAGTAGACAAAAAGTTGAAAATTTTAGAAAAAACCGCAACTATCTAGCATTACTGTAGGAGAATGTAATTATAAACTATAATAATTCGTTTAAACAATTATTTTTATTAAATCGCATCAATTAATAATAATAATAATAAATTGTTCAAATAATTATGGTTGTTAACTTAAATCACCTCACTATTATTAAAAAGTGGACCAAAAGTGGAAAATGTAGGGAAAAAAATTCAACTTTCTAGCATTATTCTAAGATAATTTCATTATAAATAATAATAAATTATCCAAATAATTATTTTTGATAAATTTATTTGATAATTGCCTCAATCTAACTGAAAAGATGAAAATATTTAAGAAAATTTGAAAAAAACCGCGACTTTCTACGTCTATTCTAAAAGAAAATTGCTAAAAATTAATAAATTGTTTAAACAATCTAGGTAAACATCTGATTATCAGTAGAAAGTAGTATTTCATGTATTAAAAACAATTCGTATTTCAAGAAAACGCAAAAATGCATAATTAGCTCCAAAAACTCGCCAAACCCAATTTTTCACTTATGGGGTTTTTTAGGGGATCCCATAAAACAGACTTATGGGGGTGAAATTTAAAAAATAATTCTTTATTTTTATTCTATAGCTAATCATGAGGAGATTTGTTGAGTTTCAACTTGATTCGCCCGATATTGACGATTCTGAATAAAATTTACAAAAACGTATTTTTTCTTATGGGAAATACAAAAAAAAAACACATTTATTTTTTTGTGGATTCTAACAAATTGGGGTGCAATATTCATGAAAATTCCAGAAAATTTTTTTGGATGATTCTAGTATTCAATGATTGAAGAAAATATTAATGTTCCTGAATAGAAAATTTTATGAAACGAGAAAAATTAAATTTAAAAATGGTTTCTAAGCTTCTTATTGTGAACAAAAGACCTTTTTGTTCTTTTTTTAAGGTTGAGACGTAATATGTATGGAAAGATTTATAAAATTCTCTGAAGGAGAGATAAGATTCTTTTTATGGAAAATCTGACAATTGAACCCTTTGACGGTCCACTTCAACCCTCTATAATAGGCCGGATGGGGGTTGCACTGCTTAGAGTGGGGAGATTTTCAGACCAACTGTATCACACATTGTCGAGTCAGTCGACTCGCGAATCTCATAGTGAGAAGTTCTTCCATATCTGAAGCTGTTTTTAGTTCGCGAATTTAAAAAAATCAATCGAGCAATACCAAAGTTTATATAATATAAGGTTAATTTAATTATCCTGTAAGTATAAAAAAAATAAGTGAAATTTTCTGGAATTGTTTTTATCGATTTTTCCGAATCAGGAATTTTAATAAATTCTAAAAAGTCATTTCTAAAAGAGCAAATTTTAATTGTAAATCAATAATTCATAATAAAGGCAACTATTCTGTTCTAAACGTTATGACCAAATGTTTTGAAAAAGACAAAATCTAAATTTCTACATAAATTTTATTTGGGGAAGACTGAAAAATCCCGAAAAATAAAATTCCCGACACTATAAAATTCCCGAATTGAAAAATTCCCGGATAATGAAATTCCCGAATTTAAACAATAAAAATTCTTTTCATAAATATTATTTATTTATTAAAAATACAATAACCAAATATTTTGAGTAAGAAAAATTGTTAATGTTTAAAGTATGTAAAACTATTGTTTAAATTTAAATAACAATAAATGCAAAAATTTGTCATCCGGAAATATATTTTTTCCAATTAATCTTATTTTAAATTCAAACAATTTTAGAAACTTTAAACATTAAATATAATTTTTTTTCATACAAATATTTTATTCTTGAATGTCGGGAATTTTATTTTTCGGGATTTTTCAGTCGTCTCCAAATAAAATGATAAAATTTAGAGACGACTGAAAAATCCCGAAAAATAAAATTCCCGAACGGGAAAATTCAAAAATAATCAAATTTCTCAATAATGAAATTCCCGGACTTGAAAATTCCCGAATAGTTTATAATAATACAGAAATGGGAAATTCCCGCATAATAAAATTCTCGAATTTAAACAATTAAAATTTCTCTTTATAAATATTATTTATTTATTAAAAATAAAATAATCAAATATTTTGAATTAAAAAAAATATTTTTAATGTTTAAAGTTGGTAAAATTATTGTTTCGATTTAAATAACAATAAATGAAAAACTTTGTCATCCGGAAACATATGTTTTCCAATTATTGTTATTTTAAATTCAAACAATAATTTTAGAAAATTCAAACATTGTAAATAATTCTTTTTATAAAAATATTTGATTTTGTATGTCGGGAATTTTATTTTTCGGGATTTTTCAGTCGTCTCTTTCCCAATAATGAAATTCCCGGATTTGAAAATTCCCGAATAATAAAATTCTCGAATTTAAACAATTAAAATTTCTTTTTATAAATATTATTTATTTATTAAAAATACAATAATCAAATATTTTTAATACAAAAAAAATTGTTAATGTTTAAAGTTGGTAAAATTATTATTTGAATTTAAATAACAATAAATGCAAAACTTTGTCATCCGGAAATATATTTTTCCCAATTATTTTTATTTTTAATTAAACAATTTTAGAAACTTTAAACATTAAAAATAATTTTTTTAATACAAATATTATATTATTGTATGTCGGGAATTTTACAGTATCGGGAATTTTATTTTTCGGGATTTTTCAGTCGTCTCCAAATAAAATGATAAAATTTAGAGTCGACTGAAAAATCCCGAAAAATAAAATTCCCGAATTGGAAAATTGACAAATAATAAAATTTCCGAATAATGAAATTCCCACATTTGAAAACTCCCGAATAATAAAATTCCCGAACAGTTTATAATAATACAGAAATGAAAAATTCCCGAATAATAAAATTCTCGAATTTAAACAATTAAAATTTCTTTTTATAAATATTATTTATTCGTTAAAAATACAATAATCAAATATTTTTATTGTTTAAAGTTGGTAAAATTATTGTTTGAATTTAAATAACAATAAATGCAAAACTTTGTCATCCGGAAATATATTTTTTCCAATTATTTTTATTTTTAATTAAACAATTTTAGAAACTTTAAACATTTAAAATAATTTTTTTATAAAAATATTTGATCATTGTATGTCGTGAATTTTACAGTATCAGGAATTTTATTTTTCGAGATTTTTCAGTCGTCTCCAAATAAAATGATAAAATTTAGAGACGACTGAAAAATTCCGCAAAATAAAATTCCCTAATTGGAAAATTCACAAATAATAAAATTTCCGAATAATGAAATCCCCGGATTTGAAAATTCCCGAATTATAAAATTCCTGAACAGTTTATAATATTACAGAGTTGGAAAATTCCCGAATAATAAAATTCTCGAATTTAAACAATTAAAATTTCTCTTTATAAATATTATTTATTTATTAAAAATAAAATAATCAAATATTTTGAATTAAAAAAAATATTTTTAATGTTTAAAGTTGGTAAAATTACTGTTTCAATTTAAATAACAATAAATGAAAAACTTTGTCATGCGGAAACATATTTTTTCCAATTGTTGTTATTTTAAATTCAAACAATAATTTTAGAAAATTCAAACATTGTAAATAATACTTTTTATAAAAATATTTGATTATTGTATGTCGGGAATTTTATTTTTCGCGATTTTTCAGTCGTCTCTTTCCCAATAATGAAATTCCCGGATTTGAAAATTCCCGAATAATAAAATCCCGAACAGTTTATAATATTACAGAATTGGAAAATTCCCAAATAATAAAATTCTCGAATTTAAACAATTAAAATGTCTTTTTATGAATATTATTTATTTATTAAAAATACAATAATCAAATATTTTCAATAAAAAAAAATTGTTAAAGTTTAAAGTTTGTAAAATTATTGTTTGAATTCCAATAACAATAACTGCAACACTTTGTCATCCGGAAATATACTTTTTCCAATTATTGTTATTTTAAATTCAAACAATAATTTTAGAAACTTTTAACATTGAAAATAATTTTTTTTATACAAGTATTTGATTATTGTATGTCGGGAATTTTACAGTATCGGGAATTTCATTTATCGAGATTTTTCAGTCGTCTCCAAATAAAATGATCAAATTTAGAGACGACTGAAAAATCTCGGAAAATAAAATTCCCAAATTGGAAAATTCACAAATAATAAAATTTCCAAATAATGAAATTCCCGGATTTGAAAATTCTCGAATAATGAAATTCTCGAATTTAAACAATTAAAATTTCTTTTTATAAATATTATTTATTTATTGAAAATACAATAATCAAATATTTTTAATGAAAAAAAAATTGTTAATGTTTAAAGTTTGTAAAATTATTGGTTGAATTTAAATAACAATAAGTGAAAAACTTTGTCATCCGGAAATATATTTTTACCAATTATTTTTATTTTAAATTCAAACAATAATTTTAGAAAATTTAAACATTGAAAATAATTCTTTTTATAAAAATGTTTGATTATTGTATGTCGGGAATTTTACAGTTACGGGAATTTTATTTTTCGGGATTTTTCAGTCGTCTCTTTCCCAATAATGAAATTCCCGGATTTGAAAACTCCCGAATAATAAAATTCCCGAACAGTTCATAATATTACAGAAATGGAAAATTCCCGAATAATAAAATTCTCAAATTTAAACAATTAAAATTTCTTTTCATAAATATTATTTATTCATTAAAAATACAATAATCAAATATTTTGAATTTAAAAAAATATTTTGAATGTTTAAAGTTGGTAAAATTATTGTTTGAATTTAAATAACAATAAATGAAAAACTTTGTCATCCGGAAATATATGTTTTCCAATTATAGTTATTTTAAATTCAAACAATAATTTTAGAAACTTTAAAACATTGAAAATAATTTTTTTTATACAAATATGTGATTATTGTATTTAGGGAATTTCACAATATCGGGAATTTTATTTTTCGGGATTTTGCAGTCGTCTACAAATAAAATGATAAAATTTAGAGACGACTGAAAAATCCCGAAAAATAAAATTCCCGAATTGGAAACTTCATAAATAATAAAATTCTCGAATTTAAACAATTAAAATTTCTCTTTATAAATATTATTTATTTATTAAAAATAAAATAATCAAATATTTTGAATTAAAAAAAATATATTTTTAATGTTTAAAGTTGGTAAAATTATTGTTTGAATTTAAATAACAATAAATGAAAAACTTTGTCATCCGGAATATATGTTTTCCAATTATTGTTATTTTAAATTCAAACAATAATTTTAGAAAATTCAAACATTGTAAATAATTCTTTTTATAAAAATATTTGATTATTGTATGTCGGGAATTTTATTTTTCGGGATTTTTCGGTCGTCTCTTTCCCAATAATGAAATTCCCGGATTTGAAAATTCCCGAATAATAAAATCCCGAACAGTTTATAATATTACAGAATTGGAAAATTCCCAAATAATAAAATTCTCGAATTTAAACAATTAAAATGTCTTTTTATGAATATTATTTATTTATTAAAAATACAATAATCAAATATTTTCAATAAAAAAAAATTGTTAATGTTTAAAGTTTGTAAAATTATTGTTTGAATTCCAATAACAATAAATGCAACACTTTGTCATCCGGAAATATATTTATTCCAATTATTGTTATTTTAAATTCAAACAATAATTTTAGAAACTTTTAACATTGAATACAATTTTTTTTATACAAGTATTTGATTATTGTATGTCGGGAATTTTACAGTATCGGGAATTTTATTTTTCGAGATTTTTCAGTCGTCTCCAAATAAAATGATCAAATTTAGAGTCGACTGAAAAATCTCGAAAAATAAAATTCCCAAATTGGAAAATTCACAAATAATAAAATTTCCAAATAATGAAATTCCCGGATTTGGAAATTCCCGAATAATGAAGTTCTCGAATTTAAACAATTAAAATTTCTTTTTATAAATATTATTTAT